>WPAB01000023.1:0-44571 GCA_010134655.1 Fragaria nilgerrensis
ATGGTTCAAATCTATGAGAAAAAATGAATTGGATGCATTACTTACTTGAGATATGGTGTGACTTCTGCATCTGTATGAAAACAAGACTCATCTATGAATTTGTTTACGAGTAACATTTGAGAGCAAAAAAGTCTTCCCTTTCTTGGAGTTATCCTCATCATTCTTCCTTCTTAATGGTCTGTTTGACTTACAACCCATATCTTTAAGGTATTGGGAGCAGAAGTTCATGCATTCTTCCATCAAATACCCATTAGCTATTGATGCTTCAGGATGTGCCCTTTGTCGTACGTTTCAATGTGAGCAAGTACCTTTCAATGGGGTACATCCACCGAAATTGCATGGCACCAAATTAATGCTTCTTCAGCTAGATGTATTGGCAAGTGCTCCATTACATCAAAAAATGATGGTGGAAATATCTTTTCCAGATCATAGAGGGTTACAATAATGCGAGAACGTGCCTCCTCCAATCTGCTGCACAATTTAGTTTGGAGCACAACACTTTGAAAAACTTGCCGAGATCGATCAACCCTTTAACCACATTCTTCGGTAAGGAACTTCGTATACATAAGGGAATTAATTGTTGTAGAGGGGTATGATTATCATGGCTTTTAAGACCTCCAATCGTACGACCCTTCAAACGTACCTGCTTTGCAATATTAGAAGCAGAACCATCCGGCATTCTTGACTGAGATAAGGCTAAGAGGAACTTATTTTTCCCATCATTTTTCATCTCAAAATCAGCAGGCTCAAAGTATTTAGTACCATCTTCCCTCTCCTTCACATGGTACTACTTTCTAATTCCCATAGCCTTAAGGTCGCGTCGAGATCTCAAATTATCCTTTGTTTTTCTAGCAGCTCCCATTATGGTACCAAGAACATTGTCACACACATTTTTCTCTACATGCATCACATCAAGGTTGTGACGAATGAGGTTGTGCTGCTAGTAAGGAAGCTCATAAAAAATACTCTTTTTCTTCCAGTTGTGCTTCTTTTTCTTCAAAGGATCTTTTTCTAGTCTCACCGGTCCCATCTCTTGCCTTGTTAGCATATCTTCCTTTTTGTGTTGTGTAATTACACCATTGGATTGAATCTGTGTGAGAAGATCTACTCCAGATAGTGTTGGAGGAGCTTGTCTGTATTCTCGTAAGCCATTGAAGGACTTGACATCTCTCCGGTACTTGTGATCTTCAGGTGAAAATCTCTTACTGCTCCCAAACCCCCACTTGTGACCATTATCCAACCATACTGAATCAGTTTCAGAGTTGCAATTTGGGCATGCATATTCACTTTTTGTACTCCACCCCGATAAATTGGCATAGGCAGGGAAGTCATTGATAGTCCACAGTAATCCAGCATACAATTGAAACATTTGATTGCTTGAAGCGTCAAATGTTGGAACTCCCTCTTCCCACAGTTCCTTCAATTCTTCTATTAGTGGTTGCAAGTACACATCAATCTTATCACCCAGGAGCTTGTGGTCCATCAATAAGCACAGACAGATAGATATAAGGCTGCTTCATCAACAACGTTGGCTGCAAGTTGTATGGAATCAATATGACCGGCCAAGTACTATGAGGTATAGTCATAGTTCTAAATGGATTAAATCCATCTGAGGCCAAGCCAAGCCAAGCCTTACATTCCGAATATCAGTAGCAAAACGTGAGTGTTTGCTGACAAAATCCTTCCACACATGAGAATCTGCCGGATGCCTAAACACACCATCATCTGTTCGTTTCTTAGCATGCCATCTCATAAGGGTAGCTGTTTTAGAGGACATAAACAACCTCTGCAACCTTGGTTTTAATGGAAAGTATCTTGCTTGCTTTGCTGCTCGACGCTTTCCAAGCCCCAAACCAAACTCTAAACCTCCATCAACATCATTATCTTTCCACCGAGATGCATTACATATCAAACAATTGTCAAGATCTGCATCGCTCCCATTTCGAAATAGCATACAGCTATTAGGGCAAGCATCCACTGTGTAGTAAGTGAAGCCTAAATCCTCTGTTAACTTATGAGCTTCATTGTAGGATTTAGGAAGGTTTACACCTTCTGGCATAGACTCCTCAAATATATCAAGCAGATCCTTGAAAGAAGTGTCAGACCATCCATTTGACACCTTCGCTTCTAGAATTCGAACAATGAATGACAAGGCTGTATGCTTCTTAGAACCTGGATATAGTGGCTGGTTTGCACCTTTCATTAATTTCAAGAACTCTTTAGTAGACTCATTTGGGACACCAGCAAGAGGATCTAAATTTTCTTCGCCACCATTCTCAGCATCTGGTCTTGCAACATGTGCAGTTCCTAAAGCTTCTTGGACTAGTCGAACCATATCTACATCCATATAATCGTCTGACCCCAAAAGAACTTCCTCCATATGCAGTGAGCCATCATAATCCCTAGACTCACCATGTTTCTCCCATATCTTATACTTCTTCCAAAACCGATTATCTCGAAGATGCTCTCGCACAATATCTATTACAAATAAATCACTATTTTCGCATTTTCTACAAGGACAATATATCCTTGAACTTATATTCTACTAGCAGATGCAAAGGACAAGAACTCATCTAACTTCTCATAGTATGGCTTAGAACATCTAGTTCCCCAATCAATCCATGACTTGTCCATTTTCTCCCTACTGAAGTATATATGCACACAGTAAGCATAATAAACTATAGATTTCAGATTACACAACAAAGCATGAATGAGTATGACATGCTTAATAATAAAGTTCAGCACGTACTGAAAGTGTAATTCTATGCGATAATAACTATTCTAGCCTTCAAAAATTTAGTATGACTGAGTATTTTAGAGGCAAACAAAACCAGCACCAACAGAATGAATGAATGAATTACTAGTCCAAACCCATGATCGAAAATTCTTGGAGCATCATAGTACCAGTACAAAAATTTGACAATGATAATATTCACATCTAAATTGAACTCATTCAACAACCTATGAGACATAACTATAATCCCAACTAAACCCACCACTAATCAAACACTAATTTGCATAAGTGCAATTTTGCTTTGTGCTCATAAATATTAGGTGATTCATCTGGGATAGTGTGACACGACCCACCCCGAATTTCACCCTAAACCTGGAGTAAACCGTGCGGGGACCACCTCCAAGGAAATATTTACCGCTAAATTCGGTACAACCTCCCTTGGAAATGGACAACCCTTCCAAACCAAAAGCTGCAAACACGTCTAAAGGTTCCCAATCCAACCTTATAGACTCCTGGAGCCTTCGTGCTCCCCACAAATCACAACATCTCCCAATATAGATTAACAAAGATCCTATAACAAACAACCACATATTCAGAGCAACTCTATTTGAGAGGAAATAAACTATAAATAAATAGAATAGAGAGGAAGCTATACTATTGACTATGCCTCTTCTCCATGTACGCCCGATCTCAATTATGCAATCCTGTAGACTGGGCATTTTAAAACAAAGGGCCCAAGGGAAGACATTTAATAACGTTAGAGTGAGTGGACAAAAATAATTTAATAACAAAATATTTATGCATTCCCATTTTAATTTCATAGAAAATATAATGCATGCGGCAGCTCAAAAGCGCTTAATTCATAATCTGACAATTTCACGACTAGCACTGGCTAGTCACAAACTCAAATAAAATGGAGCCTCTCTGGCTGAACTATATATAAACAAATATTCGTATGTATCTACACTCGTCAGACTCTTTGTATGAATCCTAGAAACAATTTAGAAAAATAGAAATTCATACAAGGCTACAACGCTGGCGTCTAACGCTCATGTTGCACCATAATGGTATTTTTCCTCATTATGACCGAAAAGGACGGTGTATATATACGTGTGGACTCCCTATATGAAAACCTAAATAAACCGAAAAGAAAGTAGTTTTCATATAGGGCTATGACGCTTGTGTCTAACACTCACGACACGCCATAATGGTATTTTACCTCATTATGACGGACCAAGCACGTATGGCTAGCTAGTATTTATATACATACTATTCTCATAAAATCCAAAACATATATATCCACCGAAAATCTCATTTTCGGGATCTCTCTAAAGGAGGAAAAATTGTCAAATAGGCGAGAAATCAATAAATCTCATCAGAAGAAATAAATGATTAATAAAATCATTCATCGCATGCTTTTTATTTAAAACAAAGGTCCACTCACAACTTTAGGCCTAGGCCTGACGTCGATCCGAGGTCTCTCCAATTTGAGTCTCCTCACGTCCTGTTCTAAATATATAATTAATTTCCCACTAAAATCCAATATTTATTTAAAATAGGCAAAAAACTGAGAGCCATAAACACGCTCATCATTGCCTAACTTCGATATTCTTAAATCAAAACGACCCAAACTTTAATATCATACTCGGCAGTCGTAAATACACCCTTTTCCAGAAATTGATTTAAATCCTATGGTCGGATTTTACATTATTTAACCGCCAAAATACCAAACTTCGAAAATTCACAAACCTATTCAAAACTCATCCGAAAATTCCACAATTCACTTCATTAAACTCCTCTAGTTATTACACATTTAAAATTATACAAAACCCCAAAACGGCGGCGGCGGCGGCCGGAGGCCGATTCCGACGACGTCCAAATTCTACCAAATTTTAACAGTAGCTTCCTCTCAACATCCCAAACAACTTTCATAACTATCACTAAGTACAATTTCAAGCCTAACTAGGTCAATCAAACAAAAACATCCTAAAAGCCCTAGAATTTCAACTTCGAATTTCTCCTTACCGAGCTCAAGAGGGGTTGTTGCACGGGAGGAGAGCTACAAAACCGTACCAAGCTTGCCCGATTGGTGGCCGGAGGAGGGAGTTCCGGCGAAAATTCTTCCCGGCGTCTCCGGCAAGTTTCTCCTCTTCTGGTGGGTTAGAGGCTCGGGTGCTAGGCCGGGGAGGGAGAAGAGGTGGCGGGGGTCCAAATGGGACCGGTGCGGCGGCCTGGCTTGGCCGGACGGCGGCGGACGGGTGGAGAAGGATTCCGGCAACGGGAAGAGGAAGAGAGAGCGCGGGAGAGAAAGAGAGAGAAGAGAGAGAGAGAGAAGAGAAAAAAAAAATGGGTTTTGGGCCTTACACCAACCGGCCCAACATCATAAAAATACCCAACTTCACTAATTTAACACCCCAAAATAAAATACCCTATTAAAAATTACCTTTTACTAGCTAAAATTTACCATTTTTACCGTCGTTACATTTTTCTCCTACGAATAAGTCTCCGAAATAATCGTCCCTCAAAACCCCTCTAGGGACCAATTAAACTATAACTCAATGTCGCAGACGGTAAAATTCTTATTATAATCAAGCTAGTAAATAAGATAAAATTTTACAGGTCGGGATGTGACATAGTGACTCAATATAGTTCTAATCATTTCAGCTTTCACTCTCCTAGCTTTATTTGTTGTCATTTCTTATTCACATGATCATGGTTATCATAGGTATTACAATTTTCGAGATGACATATAAACCAAAATTCAATCATATATTATCCTGTTATGCAATTATTTTAATTTTAGGTAAAGACTATTGCATTTTATACAAGCGACAACTAAATATATAACACAAATATTTAAACAATCATGATCCTCTCAGAAGGGGCAGGTTTTCACTATAAACACACAAATGACTTATCTTATCTTTTTCACTCAATATTTTGAAAAGAAGTTGAAATGAATTTCAGATTTCACAACCAACATCTTATATATATCCAAAACATAAATTAAGAGAGAGAGAGAAAGAGAGAGAGAGAGAGAGAGGGATAAGGTTTTCATTCACATACCCAATTTGAGATGAGTCAATCTTCAGACAAAAGGTTCCAACTTCAAGGCGAGTTCTTCAACTTGAGATGAGTTTGGTGTGCCTGAAATCAAAGGCGTAGTGAGGCAAGTATTCTTAAAGAATCCAAACTTTAACTTAGATTAATTTTCTATCTCAACTCTCAACCCTCAACTCTCAAGTAATATCTGCATTGCTTCTCTGCATTGCTTCTACAAGTGAAATTAAGCTAGAAGAAAATGGGTTTTCATGTTCAACAAAAGACACAGGTAGATAGTTTACTAAGTATACTCAAACCCCAAACTATATAGTTATGTTCTTCCAAAGTTATTTCTCAATCCCCAAACCAAAGTCTTAAACTATATATATACACACAATCATGCAGAAATACAAAAAAATTCACAAATACAGTACTTAAATGACCAAATGACTACTCACATGACCCCACTTAAGCAAATTCATTGCATATCAAATACAAGAAAGTTAAGTAAATATTGCCACTGCACATGACAAAGAGATCAACTGCAAGAAGCAAGATCTCATTCACAAAGAGATTAACTGCTCTTGTTCATGCTCTCTTTAACCTTGCCCATCAAAACCAGTTGTTTTGACATCCCACTCATCCCAATTGATTCAGTTATCCTCCCAAAGAATCACACCCCTTAAGTAAGGCACAATATTTTTGGGAAATCATTGGTTTCACATGCATATCAAAATTAAATATACAACTAGTATATAACAATAAACAAGTACATAGCAGCACACTGCTCAAATAGAGCAAGTAACTATACATGATATAAGTATATAGCTAAACTGAGCAAACTGAATTAAAAAGTCACTACTGATACATAACCAAAAAGCTTAACTAAGCATATCTGAATTTAAGTAAAAAATTGAGTACTTCGGTAATTTAAGTAAAAAACTGAGTATTTGTAAAAAACTGATTCAGGCTATCTCTTTATCAAGCTAATCTACCAGAAAAAGAAGCTAATCTACATATGTATCAATCCGGTAGCTTTTATAAAATTGTTATTCTGATTACACATGTAGACCAAATTTAAATGTTGATAAGCTGCACCGAGCAAGACAACACTAAGCAGAATAGCAACCAACTAAAATAAAAGGTGAACACGAGAGCTGCAGAAACAGAAACAGCAATGAGCAATCCAAAAACCAAATCAAAATATAAAATGAACTTAAACAGTATTCTGAAAATATAACTTAATATAATTTATTAAAGTATCAGTCAAGAATGTAAAACACAACAAAGACATGCACTACAACCAAGAAATGCAAGTTGCAATCATAATTGTAGTTCTTGACAGATACACAGCAAACATAACTCAACTGTCTGCTTGCTTATACACACATAAATAACCACATGTCATTATTCTGCTCATCATATTTTTAACTTCTTACTCAGAAAAATCCCGTGAAGTAAAGACCAAATGGTAACAACACCTACATAGAGGCCCAGAATATGAAAATAATCATGATCATGGCTGCAGCTACAAGATTGATGGCTTTTATCCTTTGTTAGTTTCATCATATCTGTCCCAGACTAATTTAAGTAAAACCATGATTAGCCTCTACTCATCGTTCTTCACCGTTTTTGCTGCTGGCAATTGTATAGAACTGAACAGGGCACTTGAAACCCAACGTTACAATACACACAAAAGGTAACAGACTAAAACAGATAATTCTCATTATTTATGATGGATTATAACAATGATTGGATGTACCATTTGCTTAAGAAGTCGGACATGACTCATCAACCAACCCCAACTCAAAATCTTCTTATTTACAAATTTACAATACACAGTTTTATAAGTCTCTACGTAATTAAGCATACAATTTCCTAGAAAGGATATATAGCATAAAATCCCTATTTGATTATTAGTTGTTTACGTACTTTAACCGCTTCTTATTGACCTAAACAAATTTGTTTAATTTAAAGGAAACGGGGTATCCCTCATCAGATTAAGACTCCATTTATACATATAGTCAGGTCAAACTTGATCAGATTAAAGGAAACATGGTATATCCTTCATTAGAATAACTAAGCGATTAGGAATTGTAGCTTAGTCTATTTGCGTATAATCTTAGTCCTAGTTAAATTTAAGACTAAAATCAGATTAAATTTAAGCACATGCGATTTCCTAGCTTATTGTATATTGATTATTGAATTTCTTTAACCATTCAGGCTTCTATTGACCTTAACAAAATTCCTTTAAGAATTATGGAGGATTAAAAGAAACTGGATATATATGATATATCCATTCCATGCATCAAAATCAAGCCACTACGACGTACAGATCGATAGTCGAGTCAAACTTCATATATAGCTGAACTTACTCACTAATTTCATGTGTTTTTCTTGTTACAATACTTCAATGTACTATCATATGATCTTAGAAAATGATTACAAAATCATTGTTATAATACAGTCAATACAATGACAACTACCAAAATTTCAAACGTTTCCTATATCGCCAGTACATATATACTGCTCAATGAACAAATTCTAATATAAACTTGCAAATAGAATGGTAAACTTCAAACAAACTGCTCAATGAATCAAAAATTTCAATACTTGAACGATAATGTGACCAATCTATCACAACAGCATATTTCATTCACCGTAACTAATCAAACCAATAACAGTAAAACTCACCGCTTTGCCAAGCTTCTTGATCATTAAATCAGCTTGCACTTCAGACCCCTCTGGAACATATCAAAAATCCAAAACAAAACCAACTCAAACCCAATTCACAAAACCACAAAACGCATCAAAAAAATCAGTGAAGAGATGGGCGAGCTCGAGCAGGGAAGAGAGTACCTTCTGCGAGCTCGAGCAGGGAAGAGATGGGCGATTAAGGTTGACCGAAGAAGCTGCTGCCAGCGCAAATCCACCACCAGTGCAAACCCGCCGATGCCTTACCAATCTACAACCACCGCCGATGCCTTACCAACCACCGTCGACAAGCTCTCCTTCCGCTCTCCTTCCACTGTCACTGATTTGTGTTTCTCTGCCAACCCCAATTTCATTCAATGTATTTGACAAAACGGGGGTTATGGGGATGGGCGATTTCTAGAAGAGAGGAATTAGGTTCGTGGGATAGGGGTTATGTCTGAAGAGAGTTGGTTTAATTTGGTTTTAGAAAATTGACTTCTGTTTTTTGTCAAAATGGAAAGCGGGATAATTGGCGCCTTCCATTAATACTGAAAGAACACAACGACGGCGAACACAACCGTAGCAGCAAATCAAAAATAAAATTGGTTTTTTTGCCGCGGCACTCACCTGTCGTCGCCGTTGATAAAAACAGATACGACGGCGCCAGTTTGCCGTCACGAATTTTGCGTTATTTAGCCACGGCAAGATGTTGCCGTCGCAAACTGGTTTTTATTTAGCGATGGTATGTTTGCCGTCGCTTCGCCGTCGCAAATTTAGGATCAATGGCCACGGCAAATCCGAGCCGTGGCGATTTCCAGTGGCTAAATGAATTCTTTTTTGTAGTGTACCTAGGAATGATGCACTATATGTCAAAGCTGTTTGTGAAAATCATGGAACTGAAAAATGTGGCTGGGAAGTAATTGGATATGTGACTCCTATAATAATTGTTTTTATATTAAGGAGTTTAATAACATACATACCTGTAAAGGTGTTCTTAGGAATCAAACTCATCGGCAATTAGGTTCCAAAATAGTTAGGACATGCATTGAGTCCAATGTGATCCTTAACCTTGGTTTGAAGCCTGCTGATATTATGAGTAATTTCAAGTCTACATATGGTTTTGAAATTAGTTATAAGGTTGCTTCAAGAGCAAAGAAAAGTTGTTTGGAAAAGATGTATGACTCTGATTCTGATTCTGATTCCTTTTCGATGTTAAGTTGGTATAAGGATGTTGTTTTGGAGACTAATCCAGGGTCTTCCTTTGTCCTTGAAGTTGAGTAGAATACTAATAGGTTCCAAAGGGCTTTTGTAGCTTATGGAGGCCAAGTTGAGGGTTTCAAGTTCAGTCTCCTTGTTTTATATGTGGATGGTACATTTGGAAAGAGCATTTACAAGGGTCGGATTCTTTCTGCCACTAGAAGAAATGGAGACAAAGGTACCCCCGATAAATTATTACCCCCAGTAATTGTTTTTCAGCTTTATTTTTGTGTTGAAATTATTTTCATTTATTATATTTGTTTGTTAAATTCACATTTTAGAGCGGAACGCTTCCGTTGGTGGTGCAGCGGCACACTGCTTTATAAGTTATTGACCCCCAATAACTTTTTATTTTTTTTGTTTGTGCAGGTTTCTTCTCTTTAGCCTTGTGTATCTGTGACTCAGAGACTGAAGAGAACTAGTTTTTTTTTTTCAAGCACTTAAAGGCTTTGCTGGAACCGCAGGGAAGGGTAATCACCTTTATCAGTGATCGTGGTGGTGGGTTGTTGAAGGCTTTTAATCAAGTGTTTCCTGGTAATCCTCATCTCTTTTATTTCCATCATTTGAGATATAATCTTACTCAAAAATACATGAACAAAAGGAATGTTGCTGTGCTTGCTCAAGTATGGCAAAATTTTTTTAAGGTTTCTTATGCATCGACCGAGAGGGCTTATTACCATCACTTACAAGCTCTGAGAGATGAGGGCGGTGCTGAAGTAATTGATTAGTTTATAGCTAAAATCCCTTTGGAGAATTGATGCCGTGCTTTCTTTAAAGGCTGCCGGTATGGGATCATGGCAAATAGTATTGTTGAGTCTTTTAACAAATGGATTGTTGCTGAGCGTTCAATGCCTCCGCTTGCAATGATAGACCAGACTAGGATGAAAGAAATTAAGTTGATGTCTGAAAGAAGGGTTGAGTCCAAATCTTGGACTACTCAACTTACACCTGAAATGGAGAAGAAAATGATTGAGCGGATTCATAAGGCGTGTAGTTTCAGGGTTATTGCCTCCCAGGAAAGTGTTTACGAGGTTAGAGATGATGAGTACTCATATTCTGTGAACCTTTCTGCTCGTACTTGCTCTTGTGTGAAGTGGCAAATCAATTGTTTCCCATGCCCTCATGCCCTTTCTGCTATACAAGCTGTAAGATTGAATGTTTATGATTTTATTGACTCGTACTTTAGTGCCGAATATTTTAGGATGAGTTATAGCTTCCCTATTCATCCAGTGAGTAATGTTGATGCTTGCACTGAGGAGTCCATACTATCTCCTATTACGAAGAGGTCGGCAGGGAGACCTAAGGTGAAGAAGATTAAATCTTCTGGTGAGAAGAAGCCTATTTGGTGTGGTCGATGTCTTAAGTTGGGACATCATAATAGGCAGAGCTGTACTGAACCTTTAAATGGGCACCAGTAGTTTCTTTTGTGTTGCAGTCTCTACTTTGAGGAGTTACATGGTGTCAGTAACTGTGACATCTGGGCTTTGTAATGTCTATATCATCTTAATTTGATACTGTAATGACAATAGTATGTATTTGAGATTGAATATGTACTGAATCATAGTTTGGTTGGTATTTTGTTTTCATTTTGACAAGTCTAGTTTATGTTATGTTATGTTATGTTTTAAACTGTAAATGATTTATCATTTGTCAATACCAGTCAGTGGCCTGTTACTGGGTGTTAGTAACCAGTTACTGACACCCAATAACTGAAGTGATTGACTAGTTACTGATTCTCAATAACTAGTTACTAGGTGTCACCTGAGTAATTGACTAGTTACTGGGTATCAGTAACCATTTACTGACACCCATTTACTAACACCCAATAACTGAAGTGATTGACTAGTTACTGATTCTCAATAACTAGTTACTAGGTGTCACCTGAGTAATTGACTAGTTACTGGGTATCAGTAACCATTTACTGACACCCATTAACTGAAGTGATTGACTAGTTACTGGGTGTCAGTAACCAGTTATTGACACCCAGTAACTGAAGTGATTGACTAGACAGACCTCTAGTAACCAGTTACTGGCCCTCAGTAACCAATTACTAGGTGTCGGTAACTGCATGATTGACACCTTAGAGCAATCACTAATAGTTTAGTGTACCTGTAACTAATTATTAAGTTTTAATTCAGCAACAAAAACCATCATGACTAACAGAAAATATATCATAAACATTTACATTTATTTGTATCACCATTCTAAAAGATGTTCTTGAAATGAAATAGGATCCTACTTTTTACATAAATAGATGATATCAATTTGTACACAACAGCAGAAAAGAAACCCAGAAGTTCAATAAGGAGCAAAATTCTAATTGGTCAACATTGATTTTGCATCTACTGGTTCAAGGAACCCATCTGGCACAAAACTCCCTTCTATGTCAATCTTCATGAATACAGAAAATATATCATAAACATTTACATTTATTTGTATCACCATTCTAAAAGATGTTCTTGAAATGAAATAGGATCCTACTTTTTACATAAATAGATGATATCAATTTGTACACAACAGCAGAAAAGAAACCCAGAAGTTCAATAAGGAGCAAAATTCTAATTGGTCAACATTGATTTTGCATCTACTGGTTCAAGGAACCCATCTGGCACAAAACTCCCTTCTATGTCAATCTTCATGAATTGTCGCAACAACTGCTTTCTCATGTTTTCTCCGTCTTTTTTTGTCGGCTTTTGGTTATACATTAGGCTCTCAATGTTGTGGAGTATGTAAGGCCCACAATCCGACCTGCATTCAAGTGACCAGTAAACTTGAGTTTCCTTTCACACCACACATAATACAACTAGTTACGGACCCCTAAGAATTAACATATTGCTTTCTATAAGAAAAAATAAGGGATCTTTGGTACTTACGAAAAAAAATTCTGCTGCGGGCAAGTGAAGTCTTCTTTCAGCTCATATTGTTCTTCATTGACATTGTTTGAGAGAACCCATTGTCTTGTTTCCTTCTCCTCATCAGTCATTTTTACTCTGGTTTCTATCAATCCATGTTCACCCTCGCCAGTATTTTTATCTCTGAATTCTTCTGGGTCTTGGCTCTCAGAGTATGTCGATGCAGCTAGACGCATAAATCTTTTTATGTGCTTGACTTGTGAGAGTAATATTGCAAAAAATTAACATCTACTCAATCAATATTTCAACTTCAACCAATTGTACATGAATTATTCACTTACCACAATGAACAGTTGTCAATGACCAACAATGTGTAGTGTTCTGGACCAAAAATTAACATCTATTCATTGCATTCTGGAAGTATGTATCATCCGAGGTGTACTCATTTCCGGGCAGCAGCTTCGTGTTCATATGCAAGAAACATTTTGAACAGTTGTCAATGACCAACAATGTGTAGTGTCTGTTACAGACATGATGTATTGGTATAAACACTTTGTCATTGCTGAATATTGACCACATCGGTTCAATGATTTTGTCTTCAATTTGTAGTTCGTAGCCGTTAAAATCACATTTCTCTCTTGCTTCCTTGTATTTTTCCTTCTACAAACTGTATTTTATTACAAAAAGAAAGTTTTGTTAGCATTAACTCAATAAATGAAGGGAATTACAAGGATGTGGTAGTTTTACTTACAGCTGCTTCCACATCAAGGAATCACACTCGGATGCCTGACCTCTTTGCTTTTTCCTTTAACATTTGAATATAAATTTTAAGAACCTGCATTCAATTATATATTTTCAGAAAATCACATGAAATTTAAGGACAAAGACATTTTTGCCAAAAATAATTGCATCTAGTTTTGATTATTGGGTGTCAGTAAGTGGTTATCCTTACATTAGTTGTAAGCTCTCATTCCTCTATTATTGTCATCAAGTCCTCCATTGTTATCTGAACTATTAAATAAGGATCTTGCCAATATACATAGTTGTTCAATCCAAAACAATTGAAATAAGAAATAAGATACTTAAATCTTTATAAAGAAGGGAAGAAGTAAAAACAACATATATACTTACTCTTTGTTCTCTTCTTGATTTGTTTTGAACCAGTTCTCATAATGTATTGCCACATCCTTCTCTAGAGTTGTCCATGTCGGCTTTGTGCATTGGACTTTGTCAATAACTATGTTGTGATTTTTGGACAAGTTCCTTCGGACTGGTTGGTTCTTCTTGGGCTTAAGGTCTTCAGGTGTGCCATACTCCCATTATTCTTGTTGCTTTTTTGTTGCATCCCTTTTGTTAACCTTCACATTTCTCTCTATCAAAAGGGGCTGAACAACTTTCTTCTTTGCTCGTGCTTCTTCTTTCTCAACAACAGCAACAAAATCATCCATGGAAGAATTGATTTCTTCTTCAGTTTGTTCAATGTAGACCCGCGGCTTCTTCTTATATGTCTTCAGACTTTTATTTTCCTTCTCCTTTTATTGTTGTTGCTACTGCTTCACTATGTTCATGACCACTGTCTGAATTATTTCTTGACACAAAGTCGAATCTTCTCGTTCTGCACCATATCCCATCACAATCGTTTGGATTGGTATTGCAAGTGTTGCTCCACATGACTGCACATATGAAAACAAAAAAATGTAATTACTATAGGTCAGTTATTGAATTACTATGGGTCAGTTATTAGGTTCTTACATCTTCAGGCGTTGAGAATGTGCATCAACTATATTTGGTTCATTTTCCTCAAAGTGTTCTTTTGGAGCTGCTACTACCATTTGCATCTTCAAGGGAATATTTTTCTTCTTAGTCTTTTTGGCCTTCGCTTTTTTAAAGACTCTCGAAGCTCCTTGTTTTCCTTCTGTAGTTGCTCTATGTGGATGCCAGCAGCTTTCACCTTATTCAACAATTGTGAATTCTTCTCAAGGAGCTCTTCATTAGCTTTCACCAAGTTACTGACCCCTAGTAACTGGTTACTGACCTTAGCAAACAGTTTCTAACACCTAGTAACTAGTTACTAACCTATGGCAAACAGTTTCTAACACCTAGTAACTGGTTACTGACCTCTAGCAAACAGTTTCTAATACCTAGTAATCAATCAAATATATGAAAAATTCTAAGTTACCCATTCGTTGAACCTTGGTGTGTAGTCTTGTTCCTCCATCATACAGTCTTCTTCCTCCATCTCATTATCATCAGTTTCGTCTTCCCATGGACCTTCTTTTATAAGATCCTGATATATTTCAAAAAAAAAAAAGTTAGACTTTTGAATATCAGAAAAATCTGATGTCTCAAAAGTTAGATATAAAACTTTACCTCAAGAAAGGTAGGCTTCTTTTGTACATCCTTGCGGTCAAATATTTCTTTGATGTTCCATCTGACAAACCTTGTGTGCTCGTCTCATTTCCAGTGATTCTGTTTGTCACATCCCGACCCGAAAAATTTTATCTTATTTACTAGCTTGTTTATAATAAGAATTTTTACCGTCTCCGAAATTGAGATATAGTTTAATTGGTCCCTAGAGGGGTTTTGAGGGACGATTATTTCGGAGAGTTATTCGTAGGAGAAAAATATGTCGACGGTAAAAATAGTAAATTTTAGCTAGTAAAAGGTAATTTTTAATAGGGTATTTTATTTTGGGGTGTTAAATTGGTGAAGTTGGGTATTTTTTTATGTTGGGCCGGGTTGGTGTGAGGCCCAAACCCATTTTTTTTCTCTCTTTTTCTCTTCTCCCTTTCTCTCTCTTCTCTCTCTTTTCTCTCCCGCGCTCTCCCTCTCTTCTCCCGCTGCCGGAAGTCTCTCTCCGCCGTTCGCCGTCGTCCGGCCACGCCTGGCCGCCGCACGGGTCGCGTCTGGCAGCTGGGACGCCGCTCTTCCAGCCTGGCCCGGTGACCGGCCGTGTAGCGCCGCCGTGAAGGAGTAACGCCGCCCGAAAGGCGCGGCTGCCTTGGACTTTCCGTCGCCGGAACTCCCTCCTCCGGCCACCAATCCGGGCAAGCTTGGTACGGTTTTGAAGCTCTCCTCCCGTGCAACAACCCCTCCAAAAGGCTCGATCCCTCTTGAGCTCGGTAAGGAGAAATTCGAAGTTGAAATTCTAGGGCTTTTAGGATGTTTTCTTTCGATTGACCTAGTTAGGCTTGAAATTGGACTTAGTAATAGTTATGAAAGTTGTTTGGGATGATGAGAGGAAGATTCTGTTAAAATTTGGTAGATTTTGGACGTCGCCGGAATCGACCTCCGGCCGCCGCTGCCGGTGGAGCCGCCGCCGTCGCCGAGGCCGTTTTGGGTTTTGTATAATTTTAAATGTGTGATAATTAGAGGAGTTTAATGAAGTGAATTGTGGAATTTTCGGACGAGTTTTGAATAGGTTTGTGAATTTCCGAAGTTTGGTATTTGGCGGTTAAATAATGTAAAATCCGATCGTAGGATTTAAATCAATTTCTGGGGAAGGTTGTATTTACGACTGCTAAGTATGATATTAAAGTTTGGATCGTTTCGATTTAAGAATATCGAACTTAGGCAATGATGAGCGTGATTATGGCTCTCGATTAATTTTGCCTATTTTATCAATATTGGATTTTTAGTAGGAAATTAATTATACATTTGGAACAGGACGTGAGGAGACTCAAATTGGAGAGACCTCGAATCGACGTCAGGCTTAGGCCTAAAGTTGTGAGTGGACCTTTTTTTAAATAAAAAGCATGCGATGAATGATTTTATTAATCATTTGTTTATTCTGATGAGATTTATTGATTTCTCGCCTATTTGATAATTTTTCCTCCTTTGGAGAGATCCCGAAAATGAGATTTTCGGTGGATATATATGTTTTGGATTTTATGAGAATAGTATGTATATAAATGCTAGCTAGCCATACGTGCTTGGTCCGTCATAATGAGGTAAAATACCATTATGGCGTGTCGTGCGTGTTAGACACAAGCGTCATAGCCCTATATGAAAACTTCTTTCTTTTTCGTTTATTTAGGTTTTCATATAGAGAGTCCACACATATATGTACACCGTCCCTTTTCGGTCATAATGAGGAAAAATACCATTATGGCGCAACGTGAGCGTTAGACGCCAGCGTTGTAGCCTTGTATGAATTTCTATTTTTCTGAATTGTTTCTAGGATTCATACAAGGAGTCTGACGAGTGTAGATACATACGAATATATGATTATATATGGTTTAGCCTGAGAGGCTCCATTTTATTTGAGTTTGTGACTAGTCAGTGCTAGTCGTGAAATTGCCAGTTTATGAGTTGAACACTTTAAGTTGCCGCATGCAATATATTTTCTTTGAAATTAAAATGGGAATACATAAATATTTTGTTATTAAATTATTTATGTCCACTCACTCTAATGTTATTAAATGTCTTCCCCTGGGCCCTTCGTTTTTAAATGCCCAGTCTGCAGGATTGCATAGTTGAGATCGGACGTACATGGAGAAGAGGCATAGTCAATAGTATAGCTTCCGCTCTCTTTTCTATTTATTTCTAATTCATTTCCTCTCAAATAGAGTTGCTCTGAATATGTTGGTTATATGATCTTTGTTAGATTAGTAAATCTATATTGGGAGAGGTTGTAATTTGTGGGGAGCACGAAGGCTCCAGGAGTCTATAAGGTTGGATTTGGAACTTTTAGACGTGTTTGCAGGTTTCTATTAGATGGGTTGTCCATTTCCAATGGAGGTTGTACCGAAGTTAGCGATAAATCTTTCCTTGGAGGTGGTCCCCGCACGATTTACTCCGGGTTTAGGGTGAAATTCGAGGTGGGTTGTGTCAGCTTGGTATCAGAGCACTAGGTTATTCGATTCCTTTCTCGTTTCAGTACTATCTCATATTCTTGGTCATACTTAGTGTCTATAGAGTGATGGTCCGATCGCGACGGATCTATTAGCATTATATGCTTTAGACACTGTGTGTTGATTAAGTTTGTGATGTAGTTGTTCTTATCTTATTTATGGACATTGTTGTGCCATAAATGTTCATATCTTCAAGACTATGCCTTTGTACGCCGACCTCTTGAGTAATCATTATGCTTTGAGTAATGGAAAAGTGTATGGATTATACCTTTTTCAAGGGTTATTGAGTTGATATCATAATTGTTAGAGTTCAATTGCGAGTTGGAAACTCCAGTGGGGAACTCATGTGCGTGATAGCATTCCTTTCATTTGATCAATGATTGATTGGGTTTTGATTAAGATGTTAAGGTGAACATCTTGTACAAATCTGTAGTAGGTGAAATGTTTGATTCGAATAATGTCTTGGAACTTCCTATTTATGGTGGGAAAGTATGGAGTTGTAGTAGTCCGATGGAAAAATCTTGGTATTGAGATCGTGACTTTTGGGAGCAAATAGTTGGAAAGGAAGTTCGAAATAGTGGTGTATTATTTTGAGGTAAGAGTTGGTTGAAGTGATGCGGGAGGTACCTTAGGTAATTCAAAGAGGTACCTATGTGAATTGTTGAGGACTCTAATTTTTGGGCTAATTAGTCACGGGGAATTTGTGGTTAATAAAAAGACTATCATTTAGAGAAGTCTTGATTGATGACCAAATTTTCAACTGCCTTGTCCGTAGAGAAACTCAGTTGGGATTATTTTGGTTAATGCTTGTTATGGTATGGTGGCGCATGTTTTGGCTATACAGCTCTAATCAAGGATATGTTTCTTATCCTTGGAATCTTCATATTAAAGAGTATAATCAGAACATTTTGGAGAAGGAGGTTATTAGCAGTCGAGGAATAGTAAGATTTTTGGGTGACTTTCGTCTATATTGTGATTTAACTGAAGCCGACTAAGACGTTAAATATAAGAGTCCAAGATTATTTTCCTTGGATTGTTGGCCTTGCAAGAGTCATTGAGCATAGCGTTGTGAAAGCTTGTTGTTGTTTCATAGCAAGAGAATTGAAGAAAGTGAATGGTATATCTAAATATTATGAATTGCTAGCAAGCTCTGAAGCGTTGAGTAGCAATTGTCAGTTATATCATTTTAATCGTGGAGCCATTATGGATTCTTTTAGAATTCTAGGTGTTGAAGTTCGATCTTCGGATTTGTTGAGTGTTTTATAAAGATGGTAAATGTAGTTGACCTTGAAATTATAATAATAAAGTAGATGCAGAAGAGTTGATGTCACATTGACTTAACGACAACAGTCGGGAATGGATTAAATATGTTGAGATCTTTGGAAGTTCTTGGTAATGCTAATTTTTAGCGACCTTGGTCGCTAGGATGGAAAAGTGAGGAATGTTGGTGTGGCGTGAATGTCCAGAGGAAAGTTTTATATCTTAAAGTGCGTGGTTATTGGAGTTGAAGATTTTGTTATCTGGAATAGCTGTAGATAAAAAGATTTATTGGAGAAACGTGAATGGTTGTTCACAGTTCTTTCAGTTGGCGTTGTATTGAGTTAGTCGATACAAGTCTTCAATGACATAATATTAGTGCTAAGTGTGAACGAAATCTATTTGCTAATGTCACTTCGTTTGCAGTTGGAGTTTCTTTGGCATACTCCGCTTGGGGATTTGTTCATCTTCCATGTTAGTGACTTGGTAAATTTGATTTTATATGGAACATGTTTTGGCGATATATAAGTTATTTATGTTGCAGCTTTATATAACCGAAATGTTCCATTCGCATGGTAATCGTGTTTCAGATCATCTTCTGGTCTGGGGTGAAGAGAATTTTGGGAATAACAGAATTAGGAGAGAACTGGTATTCCCATAAGCTGCTAGTTTGAGTATTCAAAATAGTAATGTAATAGTTTTGGTGAAGAGACCTAAGTGACGTGGTTTTGATCTCTTCATAATGTCGTTTCGAGAATCGAGATTATCATATGTTAGCGGACTGGTCACTTAGGCAGAGCAAGATTTTCTTGTGGACTTGCGAGAGCTTTGACTTCGCGAAAGACTCTGCAAAGTGTCCCGGTACTAGAAGTGATTGTTGCAATTCTGCAGTGTGTGCATCCTTAAATCTGTTCATTTAGCGGGTCTTAATTTTGACCCTATGAGCATGTGGGAATGCGTGAACTTTAGTTTCCTAACAAGTGAGCTTCAATGTTGAGTTTGTGAGCAGCGCATTGACGAGGTTGTTGCGTGACGTTAGGAGATTTGAGCCGATGGTGATAGCAATTTTTCATTGCACAGGAATTAGTGTACATACCTACAGGTACTCGTACTCTGGAACAAGTATCACTGAACTCACTTACGTGTAAACGTTAGTGATAGTTCAATGAAGGATTTAAAGTATTTGAGAAGAATTATAAAGATGTCCGTAGGAAGGACCATGAGTTTCAAGTGGGTGATTAGGCAATCTTGAAACTACCTCTTTGGAAAGGAGTGGTACTTTTTGGTAACGTGGAAGCTTGGTCTGAGATTTATTGGTTTTTATGGGTTTTTAGATCAAGTTGGCTCTCTTGCGTATCGGTTAGTTTTGCCTCCGGAATGATCCAAGATACATAATGTGTTTCATGTATCTATGCTTCGCAAGTATATTGCCGATCCTTCTTTTGTGCTGTAAGAACAGCCGATCAGTTTGATGAAAGATTTGTCCTATGAAGAGGAACCGGTTCAGATTCTCGACCGAAAGGAGCAAGTGCTCATGAACAAGACAATCTCACTTGTCAAGGTGCTTTGGAAAAGTCATCAAGTAGAAGAAGCTACTTGGGAATTAGAGGAGCAACTAAGGCAGCAGTATCCCTATCTCTTTGATTGTCAGGTATGTAAATTTCGAGGACGAAATTTTTATAAGGAGGGGAGAATTGTCACATCCCGACCCGAAAAATTTTATCTTATTTACTAGCTTGTTTATAATAAGAATTTTTACCGTCTCCGAAATTGAGATATAGTTTAATTGGTCCCTAGAGGGGTTTTGAGGGACGATTATTTCGGAGAGTTATTCGTAGGAGAAAAATATGTCGACGGTAAAAATAGTAAATTTTAGTAGTAAAAGGTAATTTTTAATAGGGTATTTTATTTTGGGGTGTTAAATTGGTGAAGTTGGGTATTTTTTATGTTGGGCCGGGTTGGTGTGAGGCCCAAACCCATTTTTTTCTCTTTTCTCTTCTCCCTTCTCTCTCTTCTCTCTCTTTTCTCTCCCGCGCTCTCCCTCTCTTCTCTCTCCCGCTGTCGGAAGTCTCTCTCCGCCGTTCGCCGTCGTCCGGCCACGCCTCGCCGCCGCACGGTCGCGTCTGGCAGCTGGGACGCCACTCTTCCAGCCTGGGCCGGTGACCGGCCGTGTAGCACCGCCGTGAAGGAGTAACGCCGCCCGAAAGGCGTGGCTGCCTTGGACTTTCCGTCGTCGGAACTCCCTCCTCCGGCCACCAATCCGGGCAAGCTTGGTACGGTTTTGAAGCTCTCCTCCCGTGCAACAACCCCTCCAAAAGGCTCGATCCCTCTTGAGCTCGGTAAGGAGAAATTCGAAGTTGAAATTCTAGGGCTTTTAGGATGTTTTCTTTCGATTGACCTAGTTAGGCTTGAAATTGGACTTAGTAATAGTTATGAAAGTTGTTTGGGATGATGAGAGGAAGATTCTGTTAAAATTTGGTAGATTTTGGACGTCGCCGGAATCGACCTCCGGCCGCCGCTGCCGGTGGAGCCGCCGCCGTCGCCGAGGCCGTTTTGGGGTTTTGTATAATTTTAAATGTGTGATAATTAGAGGAGTTTAATGAAGTGAATTGTGGAATTTTCGGACGAGTTTTGAATAGGTTTGTGAATTTCCGAAGTTTGGTATTTTGGCGGTTAAATAATGTAAAATCCGATCGTAGGATTTAAATCAATTTCTGGGGAAGGTTGTATTTACGACTGCTAAGTATGATATTAAAGTTTGGATCGTTTCGATTTAAGAATATCGAACTTAGGCAATGATGAGCGTGATTATGGCTCTCGATTAATTTTGCCTATTTTATCAATATTGGATTTTTAGTAGGAAATTAATTATACATTTGGAACAGGACGTGAGGAGACTCAAATTGGAGAGACCTCGAATCGACGTCAGGCTTAGGCCTAAAGTTGTGAGTGGACCTTTGTTTTAAATAAAAAGCATGCGATGAATGATTTTATTAATCATTTGTTTATTCTGATGAGATTTATTGATTTCTCGCCTATTTGATAATTTTTCCTCCTTTGGAGAGATCCCGAAAATGAGATTTTCGGTGGATATATATGTTTTGGATTTTATGAGAATAGTATGTATATAAATGCTAGCTAGCCATACGTGCTTGGTCCGTCATAATGAGGTAAAATACCATTATGGCGTATCGTGCGTGTTAGACACAAGCGTCATAGCCCTATATGAAAACTTCTTTCTTTTTCGTTTTATTTAGGTTTTCATATAGAGAGTCCACACATATATGTACACCGTCCCTTTTCGGTCATAATGAGGAAAAATACCATTATGGCGCAACGTGAGCGTTAGACGCCAGCGTTGTAGCCTTGTATGAATTTCTATTTTTCTGAATTGTTTCTAGGATTCATACAAGGAGTCTGACGAGTGTAGATACATACGAATATATGATTATATATGGTTTAGCCTGAGAGGCTCCATTTTATTTGAGTTTGTGACTAGTCAGTGCTAGTCGTGAAATTGCCAGTTTATGAGTTGAACACTTTAAGCTGCCGCATGCATATATTTTCTTTGAAATTAAAATGGGAATACATAAATATTTTGTTATTAAATTATTTATGTCCACTCACTCTAACGTTATTAAATGTCTTCCCCTAGGCCCTTCGGTTTTAAATGCCCAGTCTGCAGGATTGCATAGTTGAGATCGGACGTACATGGAGAAGAGGCATAGTCAATAGTATAGCTTCCGCTCTCTTTTCTATTTATTTCTAATTCATTTCCTCTCAAATAGAGTTGCTCTGAATATGTTGGTTATAGGATCTTTGTTAGATTAGTAAATCTATATTGGGAGAGGTTGTAATTTGTGGGGAGCACGAAGGCTCCAGGAGTCTATAAGGTTGGATTTGGAACTTTTAGACGTGTTTGCAGGTTTCTATTAGATGGGTTGTCCATTTTCAATGGAGGTTGTACCGAAGTTAGCGATAAATCTTTCCTTGGAGGTGGTCCCCGCACGATTTACTCCGGGTTTAGGGTGAAATTCGGGGTGGGTCGTGTCACTGTTTCTGACCCTTGTCTTCTCGAGGAACTAATATACAATCAAAAGAATGCATCCACTGTATGTTTGAGCCTTGTCCTTTCTGTATTTGTAAATGTCATCCTTCAAGAAATCAAGCACCATCTTTGACCAGTTGTACTTGTTAATTTCTTCAAGGTTTTCACAGATTATTATCAACTCTCAGTCAAGATGTCTCGATCTGCTGAAGAAGAACACTGCAAGCATATACATTAGGATCAGGGATGCTATTTTTTCTGCATCTTGATTCTTCTCGGGCTTATTAAGCTCAGCACTCAACTCAGTCTCAAGCTGTGGCCTCTTGATGTTGTCTTTGGATATCCTACCCTTTTCAAAATATTTAGAGTCTGGCCATTTATTCCTCGGAGGCTTGTTTTTCAAATCCACCACCTCCCCTTCTGTAGATATGTGGAATAGGGAATAGACATCATCTACTGTGATCTTAGCTTCAATTTCCCCAAAGATGAACTTGTTTTTTTCTTTTTTGTAATGCTTCATTATGAGTTCAAAAACCAACTCATGCTTCTTCACTTGACTCTCAATCAGCTTCTCATTCTTGAACACATCAATTGTATCCCAAAATGTTGTTTGGACCAGCAAATCCCATGTTCTTTAAGGGATTTTCTCTCTATATTTGTGCATCAATACGTGGAACGAATGAAGCGCACACTTCTGCTGCTGGACCTTTATCTTCAACTCTTCTTGATTATCTTCTTCTTTTGAATCTTCTTGAAGAACAGACTTTGTGGCAGTTTTATGCTTCTTGTTCCCCTTGTTCTTTTTTGGTCCCTCATTCTGTGATTTCCTCTTCTTGCCAGCTGCTCTTTCCTCTAGGTAGTATTGTTTAGTTGTTTCTTCATCATCACTGCTTTCCTCAATGACCATTTTCCGACAACTTCTTCTCTGCTTCTTTATTTGTTTAATTTTTTTCCTATGACTTCTTCTGAGAAGATTGAAGGTTGTTCAGAACCATTACTCCTTTCAGCATCTTCCTCAGAGTAGGAATTAACAACTTGTTTCCTCATTCTGCATATATATATGTTAAATTGTTAGTTACTAAGCGCTGATCTACATTACAGACCCCTAATAAGTTGATTACTGACCCCTAATAAGTTGATTACTGACCCCTAGTAAGTGTTTATTTGTGCTCAATAATCAACACAACAGTTTCAAATCAACAATTACAATTCAAACATATATCAAAGGGGCATATATCAATGTGGTTTTGTCATACTTAACTTCACTTTCTTCCAACCTCACTGATTACTACCCCCTAGTAATTGATTATTGAGAGTCGGTAATCAACACAACAATCCCCTTTTCTGAATTTTAACACTCTATACACAAAATTGAACAACAAAAGAACATTAATATGAATCTCTAACATTTTTCAATTCTGAAAAAAAACCTGGATTTTCGCTTTCACTATCTTCTCTTACATCTCTAAATCAAGCATCAAAATCATCATTCATGTCTTAAATAGTCGAATTACAAGCATAATAATGAAATGTAATTCGGAATTGGAGATTTGTTTACCTGTTCGTCTCGGTAGTTCTTGCCTTTGAATTCGGTCCAGCGAGAACGAGTGACTGTTCTGACGAAAGCCCGACGATTCGAAGCTTGATTTTGGTGAAGCTGGGCTTGTGCGAGAGAGAGAGAGAGAGAGAGAGCGATAGCAGTTGTGGTGTTTTAGAGAGAGGGAGAGAGCACGATTGAATTTGTGGAGAGAGAGAGGGGACAATGGTTGGGTTTTCGAGGGAGGGGCAATTACGAATTAACGATGGGTAGTATCGTCCTTTTGGTAACAATCATTGGAATGGGTGGATAAGACTTTAATTGGAATGGGCTTTAGTTTTTAAATATTTAGGCATTAGGGCATTTTCCCAAAAAAAAAACCGTTAGAGTGAACTTGCTCTTAACGGGTTAATAACTAGGGCTGGGCATAAAGACCGAGACCAAAAAAAAATGGCAGAATCGGACCTGACCGGTTAGTTCGGGCTAGGCTATTTACCAGGCCCAGGTGTGTTTTTTGCTTTAACGGTCTGATCCTTCACCATGACGGGCCGTTCCCAATCCCTCAAACTAAAAAGAAAAGGCTCGAAAGCCCGACATATGTGATAAGTATGTTTGGAAAGGTGTGGTTTATAATTAAACGATTTAAACCCTTCCCTTTTGTGTCATTAAACTCTGTGTGTGTTTTGTTTTCTTCGTCTCTCACCTTTCAGTTCTTTGTCTCCTCTTCGGTCTCAGCTCCCATCTTCATAAACACAGAGAAAGTGAGCATTGACCTTCCTCCCTCGAAGCAGACCACACCGCTGTCAAGCCCACCCATGGGCCGGCCCGGTTTAAGTGTGCCTAATCGTGCTTCGTACCGTGCTCGTGCCGGCCTGTTTATTATCGTCTCAGGCTCATGCCGACCCATTGACTTAAATATTAAGCCCAACCCATGGCCCAAGCTCATATCGTGATGGGCCGTGCTCGTGCCGTGCCAATAAACGGGTCGTGCTCGTGCCAATCCATTGACTTAAATATTAAGTCCAGCAAAGCCCATGGCCTGAGCCCATATCGTGATGGGGCCATGCTCGTGTCATGCCAATAAACGGGCCGTGCTCGTGCAATCCCATTATAAGATACAATTTTGATTTTTTTTTTTTTTAATTTTATTTTATTTTTTAAATTTGATTTTTGTTATCGGTGAGCTGTGGTTTGGTTGGTTAAAGTGTTTAACTGACAACTTTGAGGTCACAGGTTCAAAGCTCACTGACATATATAGGGTGTGTGAGTTATTAATAAAATATTAAATTTGATTTTTGTTTTACTAGAAAATTAAATATGAAAGAAGAACGATACTACAACATTTTACATGATCTTGTTATATTATTGTGACATTGATTAATCTTTATTACATGTTATGTTTGGTTGGAAAAAATATTAATGACATAAACGTAGGTGGAATTGAATAAAATGTCCAAATTTCAAATTTCATGATTAATTTTTGTTTAAATGTTTTTATAAAAATATATCTCATGATTAATTTTTTTTAATTTTTATAAAAATAAACCAATTGTTGTGTTTCTAACTAGTCGGCCAGCATGCTTGGGCCGTACCAGGCCAAAAACGGGCTCGTGTCGTACCGGGCCTATGAGCCAATTTTTCTTGGCCCGGCCCGACCTATTAGTATAACGTGCTCAGGTCATTAACGAGCTTGGACTATGTCGTGCCGTACTCGTGCTTATTAGCCCGTTTGCCACCTCTATTTGGAGCTGTTAAAGCTCTGGTCATGATTAGAGAAATGAAAGCAGGGTTTTTAGTGTGTGAGGGAGAGAGTTAACGGAGAAAACAAGGTTAGTCAAATGTTAAGACTGACTAGAACATGTGGCCATGATGATGCCACATCAGATAGTGAAACTTCACATGTGAATGAAAGAATTTACATGTCATTTGATGTGATTATATGTTTTCAATTGCACCATAATTAAGGTGTTTAAGTAATAACTTTAAGATCATGGGTTCAAATATGAGTTATTAATAAAAAGTTTTAAAAAAAAAAGTGTTTTAGTTTTTTTTTTTTTTGAACTTATCAAGTGTTTTAAGTTTTTAGTCAACGTCTAGTAAGGATTAGTTAGTAATATGGATATAGCCCTTCATATAATCGATTGATGTCTGGAGTTTGATTGTTGTTTCTTCCTAACCTGTTTTGAAAAATTGAGGTGTGCCGTTTCAAATGCTATTAATTAATAATTTACCCATATATTTTAAGCACTTATATTCTATTATTTTTATGTGGTAATCCGAGCCGATAATATCACTCAAATTTGATGAAACATAATACATTACGTTGAAAAAAGCAACTAGTTTAAGTGAGCGAATAACTAACAAAAACATGTCGCATAAACTGATAACCTATATACCCAGGTCCAAGTTCATCAAATAATTTTACATTTTGTTATATGGGAAGCAAAACAATGAGGTGGTTCATTACTTCATTGTGTGTACGAATCCTGATCGTCCAAGGATTAATTGCCAGGCCTAATTCAGTCTAACAGAAAGAACATTGGGTATGGTGACGTAAACTCTGACTATACGTCCTTATTTGTCCAAAGGAATATTGATATACACGTCGGATAATAACCGAAAGTCATACACATTAATATTTAGGGACAATGCCTACTAGCCCTAATTTTAAGAATTTTATTCCAACTAACAAAATCAAATTTTCAAATTCTGAAGAGCCAACTTAAATAGCAGAAAGACAATTATACCTTTAATGAATTAAATAAACTACAATAGACCATTATAAGTCTATTATAAAATAAAGTTTCTATGACCGGATTCCCACGACCAATGACGTTGACCGGACTCCGACGACGGTTGACCGAGCTCCTGCCACCGTTGACCGGTCTCCGGCCATAGTTGACCGGTCTCCGACGACCGTTGACCGGCTCCGACGAAAGTAGGGGATCTATAGGGGGCAGTAGGAGGTCTGTCTATGAATCTACTGGGGGCAATAGGGGATATACTAGGGGCAGTAGGAGGTCTGTCCAGGGGTCTACTAGGGGCAGTAGGAGGGTCTACTGGGGATAGTAGGGGGTTTACTGAGGGTAGTAGGAGGTCTGTCCAAGGGTCTACTAGGGGCAGTAGGAGAGTTTACCGGCGACCGTTGACTGTTGGGGTCAGTAGGACCTCCTACTAAGGGCAGTATGACTACCTACTACTAGGGTCAGTAGAACCTTCTACTGAGGGCAGTATGATCACCTAGTAAGGGTAGTAGGACCTCCTACTAGGGTCAGTAGGACCTCCTACTGGGGTAGTATGACCTCCTACTAAGGGCAGTATGACCACCTATTGAGGCAGTAGGACCTCCTACTGGGGGCAGTAGGACCTCCTACTGAGGTCAGTATGACCACCTACTAGGGGCAGTATGACCTTACTAGGATCAGCATGACCTCCTACTAGGGTCAGTAGGACCACCTACTAGGGGCAGTATGACCTCCTACTAGGGTCAGTAGGGGCAGTAAGAGAAATTTCACCCGTTGGGTCATCATTGGGGGATGACCTGGGTCATTCTGGGTCATTGCCACTAGATAGCAGCTTCCACCCGTCTGTTTCATATTCTGGGTTGCCACATGGCAATGATTGTTTATTGAATTTAATATTCCTTGTTTAAATGTGAATAATGATTTTTGAAGCTAATAAAATAATAATTAAATAAACAATATGACATATTTAAATTAAAATATTTATTTCATGACTTTAATTGGCAGGCTAAGCCTATAAAAAAGAAAAAGAAAAATACAATGATTAAAATTTCATAATTAAAAACACACAAACATAATTAAATAAAAACACAAATTTTAGATTTCCATGTTGCCCTGCACTTCCCATAAATGTTTAATAAGATCTTCTTGAAGGTTTAAGTGATCATTTGGTTCCTAATTGCATTGTACCGCTCCATGAAACCTTCGAACCTATGAACATCTCTACCAACTGGATCAAAGTCTTGACCGGTTGGTCCATCCCAAACTTCGGCTACCCTAGGCCTCATATTGTTTTTCTCTCTCTTCGTCGGACTCTAAATCATCATCGCTATCTTCAGGGCGTTCGTCCTCGACTATCATGTTATGCAAAATTACACAACATAACATGATGTATCAGAGATCCTCTTTATCCCACCCCCGAGCAGCTCCTCTAACAATGCCAAACCGTGACTGCAAAAAACCAAAACATCTCTCCACATCTTTCCTGTATCCCTCTTGAGCCTTGGCAAATGTAATTTCCTTAAGTCGTGTGGGATTTGGAATTGTCTTCACGAAAGTCGCCCACCTAGGATATATACCATCAGCGAGATAGTAACCCAATTTGTGAATTCTGTTGTTCATTTGGAATTGGATCTCAGGTGCTCTACCGGCAGTAAGCTCCTCAAACAACGGGGACTTTGCTAGGACATTGAGGTCGTTGCATGCCCCGGGCATTCCAAAGAACGCGTGCCATATCCAAGTGTCATAAGATGCGACCACTTCAAGAATAATAGTGGGGATGTGTTTTCTCCCGCTATATTCACCAGCCCAAGCAGTTGGACAATTCTTCAATTACCAGTGCATACAGTCGATGCTCCCAATCATCCCTAGAAAGCCTCGCCTTTCACCTTTAGCGAGAAGTCTTCTAAGATCGATTGGAGTAGGAGCTCGAAGGTATTCTGCTGAGTACATAGCAACTATCCCTCTTGTAAGTCGTTGAAGGCACTCAATGGAGGTAGATTTTGCCATCCGACAATACTCGACGCATTGATCTGCCACAGCACCATATGCAAGCATCTGTAAAGAAGATGTCATCTACTGCTCCAGAAGTAGACCAATTGTCTTGGTAGCATCTAACTTTTGAACAAAATATCGATCATGGTTGCAAAGGTCACCACATATGCGGTTGAAGACCCCATGACTCATTCTATATCGAACTCGGAATTCCTCATCACTAAAAATAGGACGTTGAACAAAGTAGTCTTGAAGCATACCTTTGCCTCTATTCTCCCTTTCTCGAGGTTGGTTCGGACGGCGACCTGGATGAGAACCGCGACCTCGAGGTTGGTTTTTAGCATTGTGGTGAGCAACTGCTACGATTACAACGGCGCTAGTTGCCAAGTCATCTTCTTCGTCTTCTTCTTGTGACTTGCGAATCATTTCCCACAAACTATTCATAATAATAAGAGAATTACAAAAATTGTGTAATGCTAGAGATATGAAAAATTGGCTATGAAAATAGGAAATTTGTTTGTGTGAGATGTAAGAAAGAGTGATAGGTATTTATAGAAAATTTCATTGAATTTTCTAGTACTATTTTCTTACTGTTACTAATTTAATTAAATTATTTGATCTCATTATATATATTTTTTTTCCATTTTTTCTGGTCCAATTCCCCTAACGGCACCAAAATCCCAACGGCTACTAATTGCATGCCGTCAGATTGGATTTTCAAACAAACCAACGGTCAAGATTAAAGGACCGTTGGGTTGAAAAATTTAAACTGTGCCCTTGTTCGTTGACGCGTGTCGTGGGGGGGGGGGGGCAGAATTATTGCACTACGCGACAAAAAACTGGTGGCACGCGTTGTGGCTTTGCTGCAATTGGTCCGTGTCAAAAACGCGCATGTGCTTTGCGTGAGGGTGTGCTGCTCTCTCTCCTCTCTGTCTCTTAACACATGGCAGACCCCACTGAAATTTGTGGGCTGCTGCTGATGTGTGAATGGGAAGACCCAAGTCATTGGGTGATCATTTTGGGTCATGGTGATGACTTTTGGGAAGACCTAATCATAGTTTGGGTCAGATATTTTTGATGGGTGGAAGGTGTGTAAATTTGGATTTGGGTCATGTGGCTTATGTGGAGAATGACCCAGGTCATGGAAATGGTGATGGGTGGACTTGCTCTAAGACCTCCTACTGAGATCAGTAGAACCACCTACTCGGGTCAGTAAGACCTCCTACTGGGGACACTAGAACCTTTAAACTTAAGATATAAGGTATACATGTATCAAGAAAAGTTTTGAAATGGAAGAAGTGGAGTCTATAATATTCCCTTCAGCCCAGAACAAATCCTCGTCCCCAATAGACCGTTATATTGCTTTTAATAAAGCCTTCATATTATCCAAATAGATCAATAAACACTGAACTTTGATCTAAAAAAAAAGTACATATTTAATAATATAAAAATGAAAAAAAAAAATAAAGGATAGCATCCATTCTTCGAAGTTCGAACTAAGAATGCCAGATCCATTCATTTGCCATGATGTAATTGATGTTTATTGCATGATCCATTCATCTCCAATAACTTAAAACCTCATCGGAAAAAAAAAATCAGATTCATGGGCTCACCACCGACCACACATGCTTTCCAGCAAGATCAAACACACCAATAAACTTCATCTTTTAACAATTGAAGTCTACAAAATTCAGATTCATTCAAACAATAGAGAAAAGAGAATCGGTGTGGGACAAAATCAAAACTCAACCATGCAGATGAATCTGTAAAGCACAGAGCGCAACACTCATCCTCAAGAGTCCACCGCCGATGAAGTTCGCCGAGATTTGGGAGATAGATCTTCACAAGAGTCAAGGTCTGATTGTGCCGAGACAATACGACGATGTGAGGGATCTAACCTTATCGGCGTCGAGGCTTCGTAACCCAAAGGCATGAGGGACCGACGGGATGCTTGGACAACTGCGCCCGATGACTTGCAGGAGCGGAAGGACGAGATTGAGATCAGTGGGGTATGGGAGGAGAGAGAGAAAGAGAAGTCTGAAGAAGATGGAGATGGGAGAGTGAGGAGAGATTGGGGAGTGAAGGTATTATAGTCAGCAAAAATAGGTCAAATGTTGAAAATTGGTTAGTGAGAAAACAGTCTTAAAGTATATAGGGTTGATGAGAATTTTAGATTCTTATTTGTTAGTGAGAAAAAAATCTCTAAAATTAGGATGGAAGGAAATTTCTCTAATATTTAAAAAAATTCATTTATTCATTCAAAGTTCCAACAGGAGAAAACCGTAATTTGGGCCGACAGCCAACTAGAACAGTAGAACCAGTGCATTTAAAAAAAAAAAAAATGCTAGGGACGAAGCGTACCGTATAGCATGCTCGAGATGAGTGCATAGGGCGAGAGACGAACAATTACAATCACTACCCAGCAAACCGAGAGAGAGACTCACCACCCCCAACCAAATCATAATAAAACAATTACAATCACTACCCAGCAAACCCCGGAATCCAAATCGAAAAAAATTATTCATGATTATTTCCCGTTATGGATAAGCCCAGTTTTCCGGAAAAACAAACCTCATGGACGACGTGGGAGGAGCTCCTCCTCGCCTGCGCCGTCCACCGCTACGGCACTCAGAGCTGGGACTCCGTCGCCGCCCAGCTCCGCAAGCGCTCTTCCAATCTCCTCCACCTCTCCCCCCAGACCTGTAAACGCAAGTTCCACGACCTCCGTCTCCGCTTCTGCCACCACAACGACGCCGCTCGCGACGGCGACGACGACGAAGACGCGGCCTCCCCTATTCCGTGGCTCGATCAGTTACGTCAACTCCGTCTCGATGAGCTCCGCCGCGAGGTCCAACGCTACGACGTCTCCATCGTGTAAATCCGAATCCATAACAGACTCGATATATTTTTTTAATTTATAATTATTTTATATCTGATTATATTTGTGGTTAGGTCTCTGCAACTGGAGGTGGAAAGGTTAAAAGAAGTGCACGAAAAATCGGATCCGGAGAGGAGCGGAGAGAACCAACAGATCAAAGACAAACCCGTCGTGCCGGAAAATGTGGCCGCGAAATTTTTTTCCGGCGAAGGGAATGATGGCCGGTCATTCGACGAGTCCAACACCATAGATCCGGAACGTGAGATCCCCGGAACCGGAGTCGAGTTGGCGGTAAAGGCCGCCGAACCGGTCGAACCGGCCGCCGGGGATGTCGGAGCGGCCGAGAAGTCGAGTAATCCGGTACTGGTGGAGGATTCGTGTAATGGGAGTTCCGATTCGGTGGTGAAGGAAGCGCCGGTTGCGGAGTCGGAGAAGGCGAACTCCGGCGAGTTGAGGGAGTGTCGGAGCAGTAGTGAGGTGCAGAGCACGGCGAGTTTGTCGAGGAAATTAGGGCCGGAAGTGAAGCCGAGCGAACCGGTTGAACCGGACCAGGAGGACCAATCTCCCGCCATGAATCAGGTCCTTGTCGAATCTCAGTCGTTGGTTGAGTTCCTCGGGATGCTCCGATCTCACAAGGCCGCTTCTTTTTTCGAGCGCCGGCTCCAGTCCCAGGTTTTTCATATTTTCCTTAATTTAAATTTTTTTTTAAATTTGAATTTTATTAAAATTGGGGACATTATTTGCTGGAATCATAACAACGCAAATAAGACGGCGACGTTTTGGGTTTGGAGGTCAGAATCAAATAAGGACGTGACACATGTGAGGACGGGCTTTATGGGTGATATTTAAGGGGTTATATCCTACGTGATGGTGCAGGGTAGGAATTTTGTTAAAGAAGGACAGTATGTAAGGTGGGTGGGTCCGCTAGGTGCCACTAAGTTGTAGGCCTTTTCTCTTTAAAATCTTTCATTAATTGGGGCGGGGAGGACAGTGGTTGTGAATTGAGGTGCGCCCGTCTCTACTAGATTTTCTATTTCTTATTTTAGGGAGACATTAATTAAAAAATAAAAATAAAATAATAGAAGTAGGATCATTCATAGTTTCATACCAAATTCTGGAGACTTTTGCAGCAAGTTTTTGGAAATGAACATTCTCAAAAAAATACCCTAAACCCTTAGAATGTTGTGGATAATTCCTCTATCTGTGAAGTACTCAATGTCTCTATGAGACATATCTACAAAATAGAGTAGATAGGAGAGTAAATAGTTTCACTTGAACCTTTTAGAATGATTGAAAGGAGCTACAAAAAGCTGCAATCCCGATAGTGCATAAAAATATTCGCGCAGAATGACCTTTGCGCACTAAAACAGCCATAACTTTTTTGTTAAAATAAGTATGGACAAACCTTGAAAAGTTCTAAAAACTAGACTCGTAGAGCTTTCTAATGATATAAAGCTCAATGTCTGGTTCGTCCGGAGCTGTTCATATAGCTCAAACGAAGTTGACTGTTCATAAGGGACAGATTGCTGTTTTTCGCAGATTTAGCATTGACAAATTTGAAGCTTGCGGATGGCATGTGGCCGAAGCCAAAATAACGTGTATATGATCAAAATCAAATCCTTTTGGTCGTTCCAAGGTCGTAAACTCCGTGACTAGTTAGCAAAAAGCTCCCTGACATGAACATAAACTAACTCAGAAGACCTAGAGGATTTGATCATGATGATGATTGTCCGGTTTTGATAAGTCTTCAACGTCTTTGTGTAAGACGACAATTGGTTTAATAATGTAAGGGGATCCAAAATCAAAAGTTTTCGGTAACTCTAATCTCCGTGGAGGGTCGGTAGTGCGAGGCACACTTGAAACCACTATTTCTTAATTTCAGACAATTTTAAGACATCACACTGAGCTTGGATGAGCCTAGTTGAACAATTGATGATGGAAAATCCGCTATAGGGTAAAAACTTAATCGGAAAACACGTGGGCGATCCTCCTTGAGGATGCGATGCCATGAGTCATCTTCAAAGGAAGGGACCAAAATCGACACAATATGTCATGTTTCTAAGGACGATGAGTACATCTTAATTGTAAATCAATACAAACCATAAGAGGAGAATAGTTTCACTTCGAAAAAAATATTCTCAAGGCATTCATTATTGCTAATGTGAGTACATCGATGTCTCAAATAGACGAAAGATGTCGTTATGACGCCGTATTTCATATAGCTTGGAAAGAAAATCAAAGTTGATCTAGCCAATGACGTTAAAGTCATGGGTAGATAGAGCAGGATCCGAATCTTTACAATCCGTGATCATGAGGATGACGTTATTGTCCTCATATTGATTTTTCGTACCTTTTTGTATGCATTCATAATTTGAAGGAGAACTCGACAACTTTTGAACCTGTGATTCGGAGATTCACAACAATTACATTGTCATGAGTTGGTATAAGTAGTTTTGACAAATTGGTGTCTAGATCGGGAGTGTCACCATTAGGGCTGGTGACACCTCCCCTCTTTTCTAGACATCGGCACGGCGTTTTCTGCCGTTGTCGTGACCCATATTGTTGTCCCCACATTAAGGGACAATCTTAAATACGTTTATCGCATTAGCGTATATACAATTCCCGTTTGCAATTGTATAATCAAAATCAAGTTTCGTTGGTAATTCCAAACCAACTTGGAGGACCTAGAGAACTTGATGATGATCGAATCCGCTAAAGATTATGGATCATGATGCCATGAAAGATTATCGACAATATGTAGTCAATTAAGGTGGTAAGTAATTCACTTGACTAATAACTCAACAAGTAGAGTTATATGAACGTTTCAAGAAGCGCTCCATGAGTGCATTCCACAGTACTTTGTGGTAATTACTTTTTGCACAGATTGTCATTAAAGACTTTTGTCGATGTGGCACTTCAAAGACTTTGCGCGCATGAGATATGAAATCTTAACATCTAGGCTTGTTAGTCTGGGGTCAAAACATGTGGTTTAATCCTTTCCAGTGAAAAGTTCCACAGATACCAAGCGAAGATTTGCCTTAGGCATCGAGTATGTCAAAACTCAAAGGAGCAGAATGTTACATGACTCTTGCATACAAAACTAAGCTGTTATGAGACACGCGTTATGAGACTCGATAGAGGTCACAAACAATGCTTTTAATGGTTTGTCCTTCGGATTGATCACACATCCGGAAAAGCCACGAATTGATCAAACACAATTCAGAAAAGGCCTCGAATTGATCAAACACAATCCGGTGATAGGTTGGAGTTGATCATACACAACCCGGATAAGGAAACAAAGTGATCAAACACACTCTTGACTCGTGAATAAAATTTCGGGATTTTTAGTACTTGCACACACAAAATCCCAAGCATAAAATGAAGATGGAGAAGGAAAAAAAGCACTTTATCTCCCTCGAGTTTATTGAACTTTGAAGAGTTTAGGGTTTAAAACATACTGTAAATTTCTTCTAAAAACTCGGATTTCTTGATCTAAAGCTCGATCGATGAAAACATAAAAGAAGGGGAGATAAAGTGGCGGTCGGGAGCAGCGACAACGTCGGGACCGAGGCAGGGTCGAGAACTTTTGGTTTGAGAAAGAATTGTTTTTGAGGGTTTGAAAAACAAATTGTGGGCTATTAGTTCTAGGGTTGGAGAAAAATGCATGATAACGTGATGAAAGATAAAATGTAGAGACAAAGAAATAGCAAGAGAATCATCATCTTATTCATTGATATGTGTTTTTTATATAAAGAATTACACAATACCAATATGGTAAGGATATGAATACATAGATCTAGTCAAACTACATATCCTGTTGACATAAGGTCAAGACACATAAAAAGATACAGAAAACAAGATACAGTATGTCTTGAAAAATAGATCGCTATTTTTAGTATTTTATGCTTTACAACCACATAAAACAAGATATGGTATTTGATGTCATGTATGTTAATTTTTTTCGGTTTAAATGTTGTGTATAGTTTTATACCAAATTATTCTCTGTTTTGTTTATTCTTCCAGTACAAATGGGGGATTATTGATATCACTCTAAAAATGTAGCCATGTAGGAATGTGAATTTTGATGTTTAGAAGTAATTAATTGTACTATGGAAAAATATGTCCACTTTACCGAACAGAAAATAATAGGTTTGGCCGGTTTGGTAGTGAAACACACATTTATGACCCCCAAGTGGTGATGAAGGCTGGGTTAGGATGGGTTCAATGTAACCAATGGCATGGTTATTGTTTTCTGAAATTTTACTTAATCATAGGCTAAGCGTTCTTTGTGTCTTGCTTTATTGGTACAATTTTTGTGTGCAATAAATAGCAAAATGCCAATGTTGTTTATGGATCTCATACGTTGCAGGACACACCATTATACGAACATGATTCGACAGCATATAGATTTTGAATCGGTACAAACCAGACTTAATGCGGGTTGGTACTCAAGCTGCAAGAGTAAATTTTTAGAGATGTCTTGCTTATTTGCAAGAATGCCATTGTCTTCTTCGGGAAAAGGACTCCAGAATACAGGGCGGCGTGTGAGCTTCAATTACTTGTTCTAAAGGAAATGGCTCATAAGGATCCTAATCAAGATCCATCACCTAAACAAGAAACTCAGACACCATCTAAAGATGAATTCCCGACACCACCAGCTATACCATTAAAGCCTGCAAGTGAATCATCAGAGTCCTTGCTCGCAAAATCAAAACTATCAATTCCATTGACTGCTTGTCGTAAGCGCAGCTCAATAAAGGCCAGAGCATCCACCTCTTCTTTGGCACCAGACATAAAGAAAGAGCAAATGACTACATCGTTGCATGATGTCAAACCAGCTATAAGTTGGAAGCAAAAAGAGAATCCTTGGATGAAGTTGAGGAGCAACTTCCTGTCACAAAGAAGAGAAGAAAAGATAGAGTTGGGAGCAATTCAAGAAACAACTCGAACAAAAATGGCAAGAGCCGAAGTGATGCTAACAAGGAGAAAAATCTAGATGCCAATGCAAATGCAAATGTTGGATCTTCAAGCAGAGCAATGATTAGCAATGAGAATTCAGAGTCCCTAGCCGAGACAGAAAAGAAGAACAATACTGCAATTGGGAAAAGGCAAAGTGCAGAAAAATTCAAAAATTCTGAGTAGAATGAAGAGGAGCTCCCCGTCTAACAACAAGTCAGAGACGTTGAAAATTCTTGAGAATGATAGCATAGGTGTAGCAGAGCAGAGAAAGAATGGAAACAGCAAAGGGAATGTACAGAAAGCAGCACAGCAGAGAAAAAATGGAAACAGCAAAGGAAATGCACGGAAAGAAGTAGTAGAGCAAAAGAAAAGTGGAAGGAAAAGGAACGGGGAAGCGGAGAAACAACAAGCTTCACGTAGAGGTTCTGGTGGAGACAGGCAGCGAAAGAGCAAGAGAGCCCCTCGAAAAGGAGCGTAGAAGGCCCTCAAAGAGAACAGCGGAAACAAGAGCTCCAGCTAACGGCGTAAACGGCGTAGAAACTAGATAGAGAAGGTAATAAATATTAAAGTGAAGCAAGTGCCATGGGAAATGCAAGAAAAACTCTATCAAGGAACTAATGGTAGTCCGTCCGTTTGTTTTCCTCCTAACGATAGAGTTAATATAACGGTACTTGAGTTGTCTTCAGCATTGAAATTTAGATTTTGTAACAATTATGGAGACTGGAAATTCTTTTAACTGCTCATTAAAAGCAGTCTTGGGATATCACGTGAAGTTTAATGTTAGTAGTCTGCTCATTAAATCCAGACTTGGGATATCACAGCTAGCAGTGATAATTAAAAGCAAATAGTATATTAAAAGCAAGAGTCCGGACCCCTCATGGCAATCTGGCCGATTTGAACACACCCTATAGATACCCGAAACGCTTGTACTTCATTTACCTAGTTTCGTTAGGGATGCAAATTTGCTAATCACCCTAATTTGTTTATCATAATGCCCCACCACCTAGTTTATGTCATGTGTCTTTTTCTTAACCATAGTTAACCATGATTAACATTATAACATGTAAGAAAATAAATTCTGTTTTTCTTTTTAATGTTAGTACTTAAATATTGTTCTGTCAGCAATCAAAAAATAATAATAGTAATCTTAGTCAAATTCTTCTATTATTCTTGTCCTTGGTGCAGCTATAAACATTCTTGATAGGAAGAGAACAATACTCAGATTGACGATCCACTCATCCACCGATACCCATATCAGATTATCTTCCCAGTGGTTCGAAACTATCTATAAAAAACCCGGATTCCCTTCCACCATTCCCAACGGAGTTCAAACATAGTTTAATTGCTAAATATATGATCTTTCCTAAGCCCTAAGATTCTAATACCCAGAACATAATCATGAACAGAAGTTGAGAAAATAATACACCAATAAGAGATAGGTGAGTCGAATAATTCACTTTATCCTAAGATTATCTTCACTTTATCTATGGAACATAGTGAGTCATATAATTCAATAGAGCTAGGTTCACCGGAAATTGCTGAAAACTCGCCAGAAAGCGTGAAGCTTTCGGGCTATGTTTCTTCACCGGTCGTAGTCGTCTGAACAACACTTCCTAATTTTTTCAGGCATATGATACTTCGAACTCGATTTGACTATATATATATCGATTAGGGTTTTTCACTCTAAACCCTTAATTATTTAATTTCATGCATGTTTTGGGTATCGTCAAGGTTCAGCAAAGCCGCACTCCAGTGTCCACGACTGCTCTAATTCTCTTCACTTTATGAACTTCGAATTGTGCCCAGAAAGCGAATTGAACTTCTTGTGATCAATATCCTCAAAAATATTATAAAATTAATAAGAAAAACAAAATTTATTGTTATATTGTTAATCATGGTTAACCATAGTCAAGAAAAAAGACACATGGCATTAAACTAGATAGGTGGGCATTACGGTGGTCGGCAAATTTTCTTCCCTTTCGTTAGAGCTTAGATTTCACTACATTGATATGGAAACTGATGCATGGTGTGCTACAGCTAATGCAATTCAAGGAGATGGTGAGAGATGGGATCCTAATGGTCACCTTACTAGAGGAGTGGGTTGCTTTGCACAACTAGTGGCCGAGTAAGAGAAACTTTAGCCGACTCTCTATTTTAGCTTTTAGCTATTTTAGAGAGTGTGTTTAGCCTTTTTGAATTTTTGAAACTCCAGCAGACTAGCCAAAGTTTAGCTATTATGACTTTTAGCTATCTCGCTAGCTAAATATAGAGAACAAGATGACTCAAATGAGGCTAGCTATAATTTATTACTGTTTCTGCTGGATCTTGTTGACTCCACAGAAGTGCGATGGATCATGGACAAGAGACAATCAAAAGGCAAGAGACAACAGTTATAGTGGTTCACCATGCCGGCGGAGGGCATGGCTACGTCCACTTGGAATTCACTATCGGGAGGCCTCAATGTCTTGGTGGTGTTACAAGATTATGAGCCTCCAAGATGTTGCCATGGGCGGGAAAAGAAGAAGAAGATTCTACTTAGGGGGAACCCTTCCTTTATAGATTAGGAAGGTTCCCACTTACAACACACTTTCGATGTGGGACACATTACACATATTTCTTATCACGATGCCTCCTTGCCGTGCTCGGACGGAGGACCTCCTGATGTGATATTGATGATTCGACTCTGTGATGATGTAGTTTGTATGTCGGACTACCGGATCCATGCCGGAGGCGGGACCTTCGTGGCCGGAAAAACGGTCTACGAGGTCGTTTGCTTATGCTTGCGGTATATATACCAACAACAAGAACCAACCACAACAAACTCAACAACAACTTCAACAACAACTTCAACACTACCACAATTCCTATTCCAAATGGAACAAATCCCGAAACACATATGTGCTTCTTCAAATGGATGAAGCACATAAATCCAAAAAAACCAGTGGGATACGGTGATATAGGTTGCAAAAGACGGATCCCCGATCCAAACTTCAATTCAGCCTATGGAGTTGCGTCCGTTGGTTGCAACCCTCAACCCGATAAGACCTTTTTTCTCTCGCTGCTTGTTTCGATCTGATTTTGAGGCTGAAAACCCTCACTTTCATCTACCCTTTTTCCTCGATTGTGCATATGCCTGAACACGGAAGTTACTAGTACACCTTTGACGTAAAACTCATTCAAACTCTAATATTGTTATAGCATCTTTTGCAATGCTAGCCATTTTTAAGTTAAATTTTAGTCAAATTAGCTAAAATGTCATTTTGGCCATCCATTTTTAAAATGTGGCTACATCAATGCTCTCTATTTTAACAAGCATTACATCAATTTTATTCTTCAAATAGAAATTAAATATATTTATATTTCACATAAAATATCTTACAAGGAATGTATTTGTTGTTGGTATATATACCGCAAGCATAAGCAAACGACCTCGTAGACCGTTTTTCCAGCCACGAAGGGTCCCGCCTCCGGCATGGATCCGGTAGTCCGACATGCAAACTACATCATCACGGAGTCGGATCATCAATATCACATCAGGAGTCCTCCGTCCGAGCACGGCAAGGAGGCATCGTGATAAGAAATATCTGTAATGTGTCCCACATCGAAAGTGTGTTGTAAGTGGGAACCTTCCTAATCTATAAAGGAAGGGTTCCCCCTAAGTAGAATCTTCTTCTTCTTCTCCCGCCCATGGCAACATCTTGGAGGCTCATAATCTTGTAACACCACCCAAGGCATTGAGGCCTCCCGATAGTGAATTCCAAGTGGACGTAGTCATGCCCTCTGTTGGCATGGTGAACCACTATAAATGTTGTCTTTTGCCTTTTGATTGTCTTTTGTCCATGATCCATCGCACTTTTGTGGAGTCAACAAGATCCAGCAAGAAACAGTTCTGGTATTGCTTTTACGAGTCATAAATATCTGGATCGATTAATTACAATTTTGGGAGGTCGATGTGGTTGTTGAATTGTTTATTTTGGATTTTGGAATTGTGGATTGTTTCTTTGTGTGTTGATGGGTTTGAGTTTGTGGTGATTGATCATGTGTAATTTTATTTGATGGGCAACTCCACAACGTTGGCGGAACCACATACATCAGACCAGGTGGGAGGGATTTTGCAACACCGCTTGGTGTGACCAAGTCCCAAACAATTACTGCATGTAATTGAGCTTTTCTTAAATGGCCTCGTCACTAAATTTAGTTACCGAATTTACATGTGATCACAGAAGAAACCCATCTCAAAAGATAACTGATGATGTACAAAATTTAGTTATTAAGTTTAAGATAAAAACCTAAAATGGTACCCTAATTATTGCGAAAGGTACTTTTTAGTACCTACAAATTTTTATTACCTAAAATGGTATCTCAACTATTGTATCGTTACCAAATATGGTACCTACAATTAGTTTTTCCGTTAAATCGATGATGTGACACGTGTTTAGACTTTTTTGCTCAATACGCCATGGGCAAAACAGTAATTTTAAAAATTAATTTTGTCATTATTGCTCAAAAGACTATATAGTATATTTATTTATTTTTTCTCAAAATATATATTTAGTTTTTTTTTGATTAAAATATATACTTTAGTTTTGATATTAAGTTGTTACTAATATATATTTATCATATGTTTTGTAACTTATTTTTTATACAAACAAAAAATGTTTATGAATATGTAAATAGATGAAGATGTACTAACTAACAAAATATTCTTGATTAGAAGCGTTGTGTACAATACTTGAGAAGAATTTTGGAGATAAAATAAAATGTATTAAGAATAAAAAATCTATCATTTGAAAGGGGAAACATTGTATATAGACTATTTTGCCCTTTAAAATACATGTCACATCATCAGTTTAACGGAAAAACTAACAGAGGTACCATATCTAGTAACGATAACAATGCAATAGTTGAGGTACCATTTCAGGTGATAAAAATTCGTAGGTATTAAAAGGTACAGGTTTTTACCCTTAAGTTCAACTCAATACATTTTACTTACACAGTTATGTAAGTATACCAAATGGTACTAGACTCAAAGGGTTTATGTATTGGTTGCGAAAACAAAAATTCATGACACTTCTTGTATAATGAATTCTAAATTTTGATACTTTTTGCCACATCACATTCAAGAGGTAAGTCATTATGTATAATTGTCACACCCGAACCGGGTGTCGGTGGTTTCCAAGCACCTAACACTGAATCTGAGGCATGAGAGGGAAAAGTAAAAGAAAATAAAAAAATTCAAATATTTTTTTAAAAATTGTTAAAAAAAAAAAACAAAATAGGTCATGAGATCTATCTCATTTCTAATCTTTTGTAACTCTTCTAAACTCTCAAATACGTCAGCTAAACTTCACATGTAGTCTTCTCGAAAGACGTGTCTCGTAGTAACTAAACAAGAATTTATAGGGGTGAGCTTACGCTCAGTAGGGTCAAACCTCTTAAGTTATTCTTAACTATATCGTATAATCAAGTTATCAAACATCAAACATCAAACAATACTTTAAAAAAATAACAACAATTCAATGCATGTATGCTATGAATGTCTTCCTCAATTTCTGGCAATCAGTCAATACATCAAAAAAAGGTGAACTACACACCAAGTTCATCATTCAAACAAGTAATCTTCATACTTTCCAGAATTTCACTCTTTAGAATCTATTCCACCAACTTTCTACTCTTCACAATCCACAACAAAATCTACTTTCCATAAAACGTCTACTCTCCACAGAAATAAGATCTACACCCATACCGTGTATTTTACCAATCGAGGGTGACTCAGATGTCTCGAATATCTGATCTAACAATCAGTAATATCTCACCACTTGTACCTCTTTTGTTAGTCATATGGTTATACTCATGGTCTTCAAACCCGAAACCCGATAAGATCGTTTTATCGATGTCCGCTATCGAAAGGGGATACATTCTCTGAATTTGTGCACGTGTGGGCTACCCTGGATCTTGGATAACCCATGAGGAAACTCAACTACAAAAAATGTATTTGTTTTATCAATCTCATTCTCCTCTCCAGAATCACTAATCTCACTAATCTCATAATTCCTCACAGTGCATTATGTATGCAATAGAATATCAATGCGCGTAATATAACATTCAACACATGCTTTTATGGAAAACAAAAATAACAATCATATAAGTCATCGTTTACACATGCTTTATCGAAAGCAAAACAATCAACAATTAACAATCAATGCCACACAAAACATAAATTTTAATTATAATCTAATTATCATTTTAAATAAAGGTTCCCGAGAAAGACCATACCTGAAATCCGAGTGTCAGTTCTGACGCCAGCTAAAATTAGTAACTATGCGACACGCATTCTGAAATCCTTATCTCTCTACTTCTGGAATCCCACTACTTGCATTCGATCCTCGTACTGAATTCCAAGAAAATCGACGAATCACTTCAAGTCAACTTGACCGAATTCATAAATCTACTAAGGACACCCAAATGAGTTCCTTAATCTGCATTCCCTCACACCTTCTCTGACGATTTCTGAATCAAATGTCGTATCTTAATTATGCTCCAACGCACTAATTTGACACCAAATTTACTATGGACACCCATCTCGCCTTATCGACCAAATGTTCATCTCAAGTAATCCATCCAAACACAATTGTTCAAGCATTACTTCACATCAACTATACCTTGTTGTCTGCACCATTTCTCAATCTCTAAAACTTCAAAGTATTCAATCTCATCAATTCAATTGATTAACTCCCCAAGAACCAAAACATGTTCATACCATAACTGAAGCAGCTAAACACAAATCCACCACCATGAACAGTAAACTAGCCATAGCCAACCACTACCCAAAACTCAGATTCTTCATCTCTCATCCAACATGGAATTCAAGCATAAGAACACCAACATCATGTCCTCCAAAATCCTAACAATATGATGTATGATAAAAACAGAAACTATGAACCACCAGCTTCCACCGCCATTCCGCCACTCCCGTCGCCGAACACCACAGCTGCACACACTGCCCAAAATCTAGTTTCTTCAAAACTCCACCAATATCGAATTCAATATCTGAAATCACACATACTAGTCAACATACTAATAAAGCTGGAAACTAACTCCTAGAACCACCGTCGCCGCCGTACACATTGGCCACACACGGTGGTCACCAACTGCCTAAATCCCAAATTTTTCATCTCAACCAAACTCAATTTCAATTTTATAAGGGGGAAGAGCTCGAAGAATAAACCAACTTTGATACTGAGTCGACACCAAAGCTCGCGGGAATCCATCGAACCCTCGCCGGAAAACTCAGAAACTTCTCCTTTTCGATTCTCCCTCCTCAGAGCTCGTCTCGACAAGCTAAAGCCCCAGGAACGTCGAAAATACCAAGACGAAGCAATCCCACGGTGAGAGACCACGACTTGGCCGGAATCGGAATATCTCCGGCGAAACAGAAATTCTTCTCTCCTTCTCTCTCTCTCTCTAGAGCTTCTCATCGAAATCAAAGACATCTTGTGGTCGGAACGACGATGCGAAGCTCTGGACACCAGTCTTGTGCCGAGAGACGTCGAACGACGGAGGAGCGATCGGAGGGTCTCCACCGCTGTTTGACGTCGGTTTGTTTGGGTGGAACGGATCCAATCCAACCTTTGTATACTGAAATCGACGGCTGAGATCAAACAATCTAAATGATCCAACGGTCCAGATGCAGCCGACTTTAATTTCTATTTTTAATAAATTTT
>WPAB01000230.1:0-42686 GCA_010134655.1 Fragaria nilgerrensis
ACCATTCTCGCTCTCTCACCTTATCTGTGAAGGTTCACCCACCTAAAATTACTTAGTGGTCATAAACAACAAATACAGTACTGACTAGCTATCATATTTCTTTCCACTCCTCTTTCCATTAAATCGCACGCACTCCTTTACAATAACCAATATCTTCAAGACTTCCAGTGAAAGCTGAATGCGGATGATGAATGCGCTTGGTCCTCTTTAAGGTGTAATTTGTTTAAGAACCTCGAGTGCATCACTTGTGTTACGCTAAAATCCCTCTATACCTTCCACAATGCGTTCAATATTTGACTCTAAACCACCGCGTCAAGATCTTTTGGCGGTGGAACCGCATTGTTGCTAAGGGGAAGAAGGAGAGATGGGAAGAGCTTGTTGCTGTGTCCGAACGTTTTCTCATATGTTACTATTAACATGCAATTCATACAACTAATTTAATAATTAGCACTTAATTACAATGTTATTGCTGTATCCAAATCAAGCAAAAGTTAACATGCAAAGCAAGGTCATCACATTATATAATTGAAGTCATACCATCACCACCAGTAATTGACCTAACTCAAATCAAACACAACTTAATTGGAGTTGGGATTTTATTACAACATCAACAAGCATAACGTCTTTTTTTCTTACAAGCTTCTTCAAAATGGCAAATCCAAAGCTAAACGTATCAATAAAACATCAGACTCTAACGTACTAATTTTCCACGTTAATTTCACATGCACTTTCTTGTCGAATAATCTTCTTATATAAGTTGAATGAAAGATCTCCACAAGAAAAGGGAAACTGCATCCATATAAATGAGGCAATTGGAATACCACCAAGCAGAGTAGTAGGAAGAGCGATCCTTGTGTCTGATGGCAGGATGATAAAAAGGCAGAGGCAAAAACACTTACCATGGCCGCAACGGAGAGAAAAAGGTTCAGAAGTCCCAATATCATTTTTGAGGCAAAGAACTGAGGAAATCATCTTCTGCATAACGTGAAGTGAGGATTTCCAGAAATAGCACGACTGAATAGTGGAAGCGAACAGTGATATTGCGTCTGCAATTATAAAAACCCTGAATGCCCTTCTATATAGGAGTGGGGGATTACTATTATCTTCCAGAGGAGTAGGAAATGTGAAGGCAACAGCAAACATCATGGTAACAATGAGAGCACCTACACTGTACAAGATGTTGCTGTGTCTTTCATCGACTTTCTCCTCCTTCTTTCACTAATTCTGTATGGTTCTTAGAGAAAAATCCTCGGTGTCATATCAAGAGTATCATTTTCGGCTTCAAGATCCTCCGGGCTAGCCATGCGCTCCAACTCCTATACAGCCATAAGTGCAACACTAGTTAGTTTTATTACAGTTGTGACTTTATCTTTGAGATAAAAAAAGTAATCCTAAATAATTTCTATCTGCCAATTCGTACCAATTCCTAGCTACCTTCTTTTTAGGATTGTTTCAAGTAAATTTTATTTATCTAATGAAAACTCATCCTAAATGTTGATTTCATCTGCTGATAATTTTCATCTTCACAAGAAATAATGGAAAGATTTGCTGTAAGGTTGTTGTAAGAGGCTATATATCAAGTAAAGATATTAGTCGGTAGATAGTTACAAGCAGGTCAATCTAACCTTGAACCATTGTAACTCATTTTGCATTTGCAAAGCCGCACCACGAATACGATTGGTTTGTGAAGATGGCGATGAAATTCCCATCATATGTAGCATATTGTTGTCATCACCATCTTTCATACTCATACAACTTTTCTGTTGTCTTGGTTAAACCCATGTATAGATTAAAAACTTCTGCTTGACGACACTCGACTGCAACTTGAAATAGGTTTTTGGCCCTTTTTATTTTTTATTTTTGCCAAGTATGGATTTACTTTTAATATTTCAGTAAGAAACTCAACAAGCCCTCTTTCTGCTGCTTGGAACATAGCTGCTTCCACGAATTCAGCCTGCTTTATCCCCCACAGTTCTTTCTTCTTCTTCTTCTGTCTTGTTATACTTTACACATGCAAACTAAGATTTCATGGACACGAAATGGTTCACTTTCATTTCATAGATACGACTGATCCCTGGGTTTGACATTGAAAGCAGCAATATGAAATTTTAGCATCATATATAATTATATAATTATAATATGTTGGCAAAAAATAAAAAAAATAAAAAAAAGGGAAGCAAAAAGTCACAAGCGTCAGTGTGGCATACCAAAAATCTTGCAGAATTTCTCCATTATTGATCCTTGAAACATGGCTGGAACATTCCAAATCCAACAACAGCTCTTGAAATAATCTGTTAATTTCATATACATACAGTAGCCCTATCATTATTTACTACAATATTTCTGATACATATATATACACACATGCGAAAACAATATGAAGCGCATGTGCGCACAGTGCGCACGTTCTTCCGTTCGTCACCGTTTGGCGCCGACGACGGTGCACCGCCACTTTAGAAGACTCCAGCAGCGTCCCTGACCACTTTCTCTCCCTCCCCAGCGAGTCCGTTTTTTTCCAGTTTTTCTTGCGAGATCACCAAAAACTTCAAATAAAATCGATCTCGCCGGAAACTGGAATTCGGCGGACTTGTCAGGGAGGGAAAGTGATCAAGGATGCTGCTGGAGTCCGCTAGGTGGAGGCGCGCCATCGTCAGCGCCGGATGGTGGCAAACGGAGGGATATGCGCAAAGCCAGTGCGGACGTGCGCGTCCACATCCAGTCTGTATATATATATATATTGCTCGTAATATCCCACACTGATCACTAATTTGAATTTTGAAATCAACTGTAATTATAGAGAAGAATTAACGACATCAATAAGCATGAATGGCGACTTCTACTCACCTGAGCGAACAACACCACTCTTTTATCTTTGTCAACTTGATATGTCGGAACGTCCACTATAGTATGGGGTGCATGAGTAGGTTTTCCTTTGCCGTCTTCTTCTGGGTGAACGTCTCCGGAAACTGCATGGGGTTTTAGGAGTAGGTTTTCCTTTGCCATTGGCTTCAGTTGGAACATCTCCTTTGTTGTCCTTGGTAACTAGGCCCTTCCTCTCTCTTGACAGAAGATTCTATGGATATAACTATCAAACAAATAACAAAGTGAGCAGTCAAATGTTTTATACTGCTGCTTGTCGCAATCAAGGGAAAGGATCAATCATTTTTTCTTTTTGAAGAAGATCCAGATGCTATAACCATGGCCGTTGAACAATCGAAGAAGAATATATATAAGAACTAAATTAAGTCTACTGGTCATTCACCCCTTAATTATATATGTACGTCTAGAACTATCAAATTGCGGAGTTTAATCAAAAAAGAAAAAAACTAACATATTAACTACTACTATTTATGATGGAATGAAAACAATACTAACCATGATAAATCCATTTTTCCCAAATTTGAGCCGGCTTCCACTTAAGAATGCAGAAGGTGTACATGCCAATTCGTTCAAGGGGAATTTTCTGATAGTCTTCAGCAATTGCCAAGCTTGGGTTTTGCCGAATCAATTTGCACGCGATATCTAGAGTGAAATCGAAGAACATCATATCCCAGTACAGTTATGATGTAAAATATATGAAGATTCAAGTTGTGGCAAAAGTTATTCATAAACTATCTTATATATAATTCAATCTTACCAAATCTTTGGTGCTAAAACTGAGGGAAATAGTTGAGCGGCGTGAGGGTCGTCAGTTTCGAATTCAGTGACGTTGAAGAGATAGTCAGCCAGTTTAGGTCTGCCTTTCGTGAAAGCTTCGACAAGTAAAAATGGATCATCGAAACTACTTGCACTTAACTCTCTCTTCTTTTGAACCAAGCATTTAGCTATTTCAACCATTTCATCTTTATCAGGCCATATAACAATATTCAAGAGCTGAATAACATTCGCTGTCCCATCTGTCCAGAACATATTCATCTTTGATAAGCGGCATCAACTGTTTTACAATATTCACCCTCATATCTTCGACTGCATAATGAAGAACTGTCTTCTCTTCGTCTGTCGTAGCGGTTTCTTGTACTGCCTCGGGGTGTTTTTTAATTAGTCCATCACTAAATCCCACTTAGAATGTTTCGCAGCACGAAACAAATCTTCATAAAACTGCATCGGCGTCAGTGTTGTCGTTGCCACTGTTCTCATCTCCATCTCCTTCTCCTGCATGCCAATTCATCCATTTACCCATTCTATCCATTATATTATTAAGAAGAGAACTCGTTTTCTCGTTAAAAAGAAACAAAATTAGGAGAACTCACTTTGCAGCTAAACTAGGTTGATGTTAACATAATCATATGGTAAAGCAATAGCTTGGAAACAATAAATCAATACCTTCATCCACTTTCTTCTAGTTCATCAGCTTCGTCATCCACTTCTTCTAGTTCATCAGCTTCTTCTAGTACTTCCCCTGGTTGAGCATCATGATCACTTTGATGATCGCCTGAAAATGAAATCCTTGATTTTAATTAATATATGTGATGGACCACTCAAATTTACTTTATCTGACAGGAAAACATTTTAATCCTTCAATGAACTTTCCTTCTATGAATGATCTTTTGTTTTACTGCAGGTTAGAATATATTAAAAGAAGTGATCGATTGCTGGGTTCTACGATACATTACCTTCATCAGTTGCTTCTTTCTCAACTTCTTTTTCAACTTCATTTTCTGTCTCAACATCTTCCTGCTTCTCCCCCAATTCTTTCGTTGACTCTGTATCAGTAGTATCGCCTGAGGTGTCATCATCACTTTAAGATCAAATCTCCAGTCATATGAATGGAATCGTGATGTTAAGTTTAAATAAGTTCAATTTGATTTGTATTTGTGGAAAACATCATTAATTATCAGGGTTCTTCAATTGTAATATATCTTATATGTTTAGCCAATCCTTTAACATTGTTAGCTAGATTTTGAAACTTCCCTAAACTTTCTCGCACAATATGTTATCAAATAAAAGTAGTTATAAACCATATATATATGATACAATAATACATGAATAACACTTATTTTTATCTTATGCTTGCAACTTATCTGGAACAACTTGTCATAATTATTTAAGGCATGAAAAACATATTGTATACAAGGGTTAAACATCCATTTTTCAATTTTACGAGAATAGGGAGATCCATATGTCATATATTTGGCTTGAAGCTAGTCTTGAACGTAGATAGAGATATCCATTTACATACCTGAACCATCAATTCGCTTAAAGCATACCAGGCTTTGTGGGCTCTCTCTTCGTCTCTGATAACATTAAAGGCATCATTCCCGCAACAAAGATGAATTGCATGCAGAGCCTCGGCGTTGGTCTTTTCCCAAGCCTCACGTTTATTTGCCTTTGAGAGGAGGATCAGTGGCATCTCTACACAACACCCAGAGACCTTTAGCTACTAAATAGGTTCTGACGCGAACATTCCAATCTTCGTAATTGTGCTTATTAAGAAGTTCATTGACATCAAACTCGGGACAACTGGGCAGCCATGCTCGAACAATCTATCAATCATATTCATACAATAAGCTAGATGATAAATTGCATGTCAATAATATTGGAGTTTCCGAGAGCATACATACAAGTGAAATCAAGCAAGGAAATTAATTTAGAGGGAATTGAAACAAAATATATTACTCACTGATCCAATAGGCTGGCTATCTTCGGAAATCGATCTGGTAGTTGCCTTCTGAGTTCTATGGCAGGAAATGCAGTACCCTTACCTCTGATTTATAGATAAAAGAATCGTGTTTTTTTATTTGTTTTTTTCTTTTCCCATTTGCGTCTTCGTTTGTATTAAAAGACTTGGCAAATTAAAGATTAATAAGATGCATGCCAGTTGCCACCAGAGTTGTGATATTCTACACGACGGTCGACGGGCTACCGCATGGTAATTTGGGTCTGCATTTGACATTGTTTCTTGCTAACTTGGCAACTTATTTCGGTTAACTATTCAATATGTTAACATATGATATATTCCACTTATAAGATTAGATTAGAATTCAGCAAGAATAAATGTTCATGTTCATTCCTCCCCTCTCTGAAAATTCAATATATTCGAGTTCTCTGAAAATCAATTTATAAAGATGGTCAACTGAAAATTTTAGTTGTTATATATAGGAAAAATTCTCAGTAGCCTTAAATTTAGAGATATTTTTCCCACTAACAAAATCATATTCTGAAATTCCTATCAACTCATAGACTCTTAAGAGATCTATTCCCCCAACAAAGTTTTTAACTTTTTAAATTTTTTACTGACCATATACCCTCATTTCTAATCTCTCCTCTCTCTCCCCTCCCCCTTTCCGTCTTCTTCAGATCTACCCATTTTCTAATCTCTCCTCTCTAGCTCTCCCCTCTCCGTCTTCTTCAGATGTACTCTCTCTCTCTCTCTCTCTCTCTCTCTCTTTGATGACGACGCCAGATCAATCTCGACTGCGATAACCTCCATCGACGACGTCGGCTTGACATCGACTCGGTCTCCAATTCCATCGCTGACGACCTCCCGCTCGACATCGACCTCCGGAGTAGGTTTCGATGCCGTCGGAAAGGATGGTGGACGAGGACGACGATTGACGAGGTGATGGATGTCTTGTAGTCGGAGTTGGGCGTCGGGGTCTAGAGGGCGGTGAAGGAGGAGGCGAGGAGATCGTTGTTGATGGGGGGGGCACTTGATGGCTTTCAAGACCTGCTATGATGGTCACCAGTGATTTTCTCGTCATCTGAATCTGGTGTAGTTGGCTTTGGCTTTACTCTTTGTTTGGGTGCTTGAAGTGAGCTTAATCACACTGTAATTTCCTTCCCCGGTGGCACCATCAGTGTATTGCTTTTGTTTACTTTCTTATTAAAACACATGATATGGTTTCAGCTCTACTTGATCATTATTACTCACTGGATCTAATGGTAAACCTTGAGCTGGAGCAAGTTGTGGTAAGTTAATGTTTAATCTTACTACTGGAAGCATGTTTATCTTCTATGGAGTTGTGTGTTTAAATTGGTATGAGAAGTGTGTATCAACTACCAGATCTAAAAGCGTGGTTATTAGTATGGATATAACCTTCTAGTCTATTTTTGATGTTGCTTGGCACTTGATAGTTTCTAAATACGTACAAGGGTAACAAGGCAACAATTTGTTGTCTGCATGTCATTGTTCATTTTGACATTGGATGTGCATATTCGGATTTGTGTACGCATTTGACTATTGTCTTGATGGGTTTAATGTGCATTGATGTTGTCTTTTGTTCTCTATTATGTTTTCTCTTCTTGCTGCTGATTCATTTATCTTATTTGACAGAATATTTTATGTGTAATATTCTTATTTGTGTCCTATTATTATGTCTTATTAGATTGAATAATATTGAGCTGAGATTAAGAGACCTCATATTGCCTCAATAAACATCCTAGTACCCTCAATAAACACTTCGACAAACCTAGTAGGGACCTACTGACCCCAGTAGGTGGTTATATTGCCCCCAGTAAGAGGTCTTATTACCCCAAACAGGAGGTCCTACTGACCACAGTAGGATGTCATACTGCTCCCATTAGGAGATTTACTACCCCTAGTAGGATGTCCTACTACCCCCAGTAGATGGTCATACTGCCCCCAGTAGGTGATCCTACTGGCCCCAGTAGGTGGTCATACTGACCCCAGTAAGAGGTCCTACTGTCCCAATAGGTATACCAGTCTACCAGTCTATAATGTCGATTTAGTAAGAGGTCCTATTGACCCTAATATGTGGTCCAATAGGTGGTCCTACTGACCCCAGTAGGAGGTTCTACTGCCCCTAGTAGGTGGTTTTACTGACCCTAGTAGGAGGTTCTATTGCCCCAATAGGTATACCAGTCTACTAGTCAATAAGGTCGATTCAGTAAGAGGTCATACTTACCCTAATAGGTAGTCCTACTGCTCCTAATAGAATGTCCTACTGACCCTAGTAAGAGGTCTTACTGCCCCTACTGACCCCAACAGGAGGTCGTACTGACCCTAGTAGGAGGTCATACTACCCCTATTAACCCCAATAGGAGGTCCTACTGACCCCCTTGTAGGTAGTCATACTGCCCCCGTTAGGATGTCCTACTGACCTTAGTAGGAGGTCTTACTGCCCTAATAGATGGTCATATTGCCCCCGGTAGGAGGCCCTACTGACCCCAATAGGTGGTCATACTGCCCCTAATAGGGACTTGTTATAAGTGACTAAAGCACAACAGCCCTCGTAGTCTGGTTAACAGCCCCCGGAGTCCGGTCAACGGTCGTCAGAGCCCGGTCAACGGCCCCCGAAGTCTGGTCAACATCATTAATCGTGGAAATCCGGTCATAAAAACTTTATTTATAATAGACTTTTATAATAGTCTATTATAGTTTATTTAATTCATTAAGGATATAATTGTTTTTCTGCTCTTATAATGGTCTGTTGTAGTTTATTTAATTCATTAAGGGTATAATTGTCTTTCTGCTATTTAAGTTGGTTCTTGGGAATTTTAAAATTTAATTTTGTTTGTGAGAATAAAATTCTTAAAATTAACGCTAGTGGGCATTATCCTTTATATATATCACAGGCATTCGCGTGGAATGAATGTTAATTACTTAATTCTAGACTTATATACTGTTTCAAAGAATCAAAGGTATGAAGGCCATGTGAAAAATGAAAAGATTCGGGAGATTATGCGAGTTGTGATTAAACTAACATCAAACAAGTTCTTGTCCATCCAGTTTGAGATTTTGACGTACAAACCATATCTGCAGTTTTTTTTTTTTTGGGGTCATTTTTCTTATTTGAAGGACTGCAAGATTCTTTTTTTATGCATCTCTCGCTCTCCATCATCTAGATATCAATTCAGGCTAACGCCCCACTTATATTAAGAAAATATAGCAAACAAATTTTCAAGTGCTCCCATTTGATATTGCGTAAGGATGACTATGGAAATGGGACGTCAGTTTGCTCAAATTGAACAATAATTTGGAGAGAGTTAGGTGTATGATCGAATATCATATGTTTTCAGATAGCAAATGAGTAGTTGATGGTAGCAATATGATTTACTTTCATTTTTATTGACTTTTGAATTTTGAATTTTGTTTTATTTTTGTAAAACTAGATCAAAATTAAAGAATAAAGAGATCTGAATACATCACCTCCAAGTAATTATTCCTTGTACCCGGAACACCATGTGACACTGTTATTTGGTATTCCTAGCTAATTATATAACTTAAATTCATGTGGGGACCAACATGAGGTGAAATAAAAGTAGAGAAATTTTTCAACATTACGGGAGGACCAAATGTCACGTGGTGTTCCTGGTACAAATAATAATTTCTCCATCCCGTAATGTAATTTGAACTTGATCTGACTACTTTGCAACTATGGTTTTACATCATTAATATAAGAGTCGGAGCTCAAAATTAAGTTGAGGATCAGTTATCAACGATACAACTTGTCTTCATTATAAAGCTTGCAAAGTTTCAATAGAATTACGTAAGTACACTTTCTTTTCCTTTTTCGGCTTTTCTGAAGCTCTTTTTTGATTCTTTCTGTAACAAACATATCAAAAGTTAAGTCTAAAATGATTGTTTTGAAATTGAAGTTGATTATAAAGTATCGATCAAATAAAGATTCAAGTAGCTTAATACCATTTGGTCTAGTGACATAAGTCTCTCATTATAAGTGAAAAGTTATAAGTTCGACTCATAATATTGTGTATTTGATAAAAATAAATAAATAAAGATTCAAGTATTGTTTAATCATTGTTGTCCATATTTAACAAGAGATACGAGCTAGCTTGTGTGGTTTGATTGTTTCCCTAATCCTCAAGATACAAGGTCTCTAAAAAACTTTAAATTATTGCGATTTAATAAAAATGGTCAACCGGAAGTTTTGGAGCTACTATCTCATAATTATTATTTTCAGTTGTTACGTCACTGAAAATCGAGTGGATTCACAATCATGCCTTCAAAGTTCAAACAAATGAAGAGATTCCTGGTCAAACGAGAGATTAATCTTTTTCTTGGCGAAACATTGTTGGTACAAGAGAAGTGATTCAAACAAAACTCTTTCTGGCAGATTGGAAATGGGGAGAGTATAAAACTATAAACTTACCGACTGATAAGTGACTTCCAGGTGCACCTAATGGACAGCCTGAATTGCTCCCTAATGTCGTTCAGGGAGCGACAAAAGTAAGTGATTTGTTTTCTGTTGGCGTTTGGAATGAAGCTAAGATAAACTCTATGTTTGTCCAACAAGATGCTGCTATGATATTAAGCATCCCTATTAGCAGAAAGTGTTCCGGATCGGTTATGCTAGAACTTAGAGAAAGATGGGCGTTTTTTGGTTTAAGTCCCCATACAGGTATGTTTTTCTCAATTCTTCTAGTTATTCTCCCATAATGCTTAATGTTGGAGTTCAATTTTGGAAGAAATTGTGAAAAACTAATATTCCTAACAAGGCTAAAATCCATATTTGGCGAGTTTTTTTTTTTTTTGGTCAAGACAAAGATTTCATTGAAGGCAAAAAAGCCAAAAGAACAGAAACAACAACAACAAGAAAAAAAACATCAGATCAAACTACACAACTCACACCAGAGCACAAAATAAAACCACGCATGGCACAAAACTAAGGGATAGGCGGGCCTGGCAGCCCATCACTTCTTAAAACAAAGAAGTTTGTTTGGACATGTTATCCTCTATGTAGTGGCAAAATTTAGATATTAAGAGGGGTGATAAAAGGAGAGAGCAAAGAGGATATAACTCCTATTGATGGTTTTATATATAATATATTCTTTAGCATGTATTACATACCTTTAGCATGTCCTATTGATTTTTTATAAGATATAAAACAATTAAATAGACTAGATATCAATGATAATATATACTCCCTCCGATTTTTTATATAGGTCGTTTTAGGAGTTTGCACAGAGATTAAGAAACAATTCTAATGACAATTTAACCCATATTTAAGGCTTCATTACCTTATTACTATTCTTCACTTCACCATATCATTATTATGACTCAGGGATAAATTAAGAAATATAAGCTAAAACGACTTATATATTGAAACAAAACTCAAAACCTAAAACGACATATATAAAAATCGGAGGGAGTATAAAATATTCTAATCTAAGCAACATTTATGCATTTCTTTCTATAAGTTGGGTGTAGTTATTATCCATTAAGTGCTATTAGTTCTAATTTCATATGTTTAATTGTTGTCTTCATTGATTAGGGGGGTTCAAATATTCAATTAACACAAGATTTAATCATTTGCACTAGTACATGTAGTAATTATAGGTAGATTGACAAATGCTGGCAGGGGTCCGGACCCCTTCTAGCCCAAACATAGCTCCGCCCCTGCCTCTATGGGCAGTCTGGTTGCTAAGAGAGTTGTAATTGAGTCTACTTTGTGTGTGCTGTGTGGATTAGTTGTAATTGAGTCTACTTTGTGTGTGCTGTGTGGATTAATGGGGGAGACTACAATGCATCTTTGTAGAGACTGCGAGTTTACTAAGGCAGTACATGTGTTACAAGTGCATCCGGTTATTAACCAACTATATATGCATGTTGGTACAATTACATGGTTGAATCAGTGTGCTAGTGACTTGAATTTGGAGGGGACTTTGGTGAGTTGATCTTTATTCTATAGAGTAAAAGGAAAGAAAGAAATGAAAAGGTATGGAATCAGATGATGATGATGGGGGTATCTGAAGTGTGTATTTAGAGTCCATAGCAGTAGAAGAGTGTGGTGAATGTGAAGTGGACTGCACCTCCAGTAAGGGTGTGGAAGATAAATGTTGATGGCGCCTTCTCTCAATCAACTAAAGCAGGAGGTGCTAGTTTTGTGATTAGGGACTCTTTTGGTACGTAATATGGCTGCAGGAGGTGCTGTGCCTTTAAGAGTGTTAGAAAGTAATGTGCATTGAAACATATCTAGAATGTTCTACATTGATCAAGATGTCTAGAGAAGTCAATGGAAGTCTAGAGTTACTAGACTAATCTAGATTAAGAGAGTATGATCATGTACATTAGCTAGCTAGTGTAGAAACATCTAGACTAATCATGCATGTAATTAACTAAGTTGCTAGCTAGATGTATCTAGAAATGTCCAACAATGTCGGTGGCAGTGTCAAGGTCGGCTAACAAGGTCTATATATAGCCATGTACTCATGTAATCAAATGTAACAAACTAATGTGTGAATGAAATTACTTTGAAGCAGGCTTGTAAACTATCCTCCTCTGTTCCATATCCTCTGTTAACATCTCCTCTATCCTCCTAAACTAGTTGTCATAATAACTTTGTCCTAATAACAACCTTCTCCCAAGTCTAGCTCCTACATACAAAGTCCTAAACACTTCGTTTTAGCCCATCACCACTAAAAGCTTCCGCACATGGCAATTTCTAAGAGTGGTATCATAACCACTTCTAAAAACCATCAAAGAGGCATTATGTCAGTTGAGCAAGCTAAGTTTATGGCTTGTTTGAATGCAACTCGCTGAATCTCATATGCCGAATACTACAATGTTAGGAAGGATTTATGAGGATGTCTGGATGAAAATGCAGCATCATGGTCTTTGGAAAGTCTGCTACACTAGCAGAACAAGTAATACAGCAACGCATATTCGATCTAGCTGCACATGCAAGCTCTTTAGTTTCTGGTGAAATTTTTTTTTTTTTCTGTTCCATCTTTTCTTGAAGCTGTACTCACAGCTGATATGTAAGTGTTGTCACTCCCTCAAAAAAAAAAAATGTGAACTGTGAATAAAACAAAATCAAACCAATTGTTGGGACTGATGAATAATGCAACTTATGGTCAACAACTTATGTGCAGTCTTTCTTTTTTTTTTCTTTCTATCTAGAATTGCAGTCATTTTAATTTCAATTCAGCCGGATGCACCTATATGGCTGTATCAAACAGTACAGGAAATTAATTTCTGCTCACATTTGATATGATATAACAAATGGGACGTCAGTTTTGCTCGAATTGAACAATAATTTACGAGTGTTAGGTTAATGAAAACAACCTGGGCTAATTGTTTTCTGTTAGCGAATGAGTTAATGACATTTCACTTTGCTTTTGCTTGCAAGTTTTGGACTTGGTTCCTTGGACAGTTGGACGGGAGGCCCAATTTCATATTTGCATGATGAGCTCTCGATTCACAACTTTTCTGAAGGCTCAAATTAAAGAAGCCCAACGCCTTCCCAGTTAATTGCAAAGAGCGACAGCTAATTCGATGATTAGCACTAAATTACGAAGTTAATTTCTGATCCAAATCCTGCAAAGCAAGCTCATCATATAGTATAGTACCGACGTACATACTCCGCAGCAGACATTGAACCAAAAGTGAACAGAATTGAAGATTTACCTGGGATATGGTCAACCCCTGCAATACGAATAGCTACAAACTAAATACTGATGGAGCAGCTCTGGAAACAAGAGTGGAATAAGAGATAGGGTTAGGACTTAATTTGGAGCTGGTATTCGATCGGAATGTGTTGAAGATCTTTAGAGTATGACTGCATCATGATTGTCATGATTATAGCATGATGATTATCTAGTTTTCTAAGTTTAGTCCATGCCGCTACTGCTGTTCTCCATGCTGCTCCATGCTGCTGTTGCTGTTCTCCATGATTATCTAGTTTAATAGTTTGTTCCATTATTCTTGTTTTAAAAGTCTTGTTTTTAGTTTTCATACACACAATTTTCAATAGAAAAAACGCTTAAGAGAGAAAAATTTCTCCAAGCTCTTGGGTTGTGTGCTATCCTTCCTATTCGATTTGTGACATTTCTTCTGCATTCGCCATAATGAAATTGTTTTTCTTCATGGTATCAGAGCAGGATCATTAGTATCCTGCTTCTGCTTTCAGTTTTTCGTTTTTCTTAAATCTTACCTTTTCTACCTTTTTCAATGGAGGACTATGGCTCGTCAACTGTAAATCCTTTTGGTTCTGTTCCTAATTCTGGGTCTGGATCTTCTGATCATGATGGGAACCCGAATCAACGTTTGTGTTCAGTGTTGCTGAATCGTTTCAATTATCTTCACTGGTCCAGAGCAGTGACCTTAGCTCTTGGAAGCAAGAAGAAGCTTGGTTACATCTATGAGACAGTTGATGTTCCAGAAGTTGGTACTGAAGGTTTCGATTCGTGGCTGAGCACTGATCAACTTGTTAGAGCATGGCTTATCAACTCCATGGAGCCATCAATGGCAATTATCTTCAGCTATTCTTCATCTGCAGGTTCTATGTGGAAGGAGATTGAAAATTTCTGTGGGAATCAGAATAATGCTGCTCGTGTTTTTCAGCTAAGGAAGGATATTGCTAAGTTTGAGCAAGAAGGTAAACCCTTCATTGATTACCTTGGGCGGTTAACTAGCATGTGGAATGAGCTTGATCTGTACAGACCTCATACTACGGATGGAGTTATCTTGCGCAAACGAGCTGATGAAGACAAGGTTTTCCAGCTCCTAGCCAACCTGAGCCCGGATTATGAAGATCTGAGGAGTCACATCCTCATGAATTCTGTGCTTCCCTCCTTCTCATCTGTTTGTGCTACTGTAAGAAGGGAGAAACTAGAAGGGAGGCTATGAATGTGGAGATAAGGACTAATCATGCTGAGTCCAGTGCCTATGTGTCTAGCTATAAGCAGTCTGATGACAGAGGGTACAAGGGAAAGAAGGGCAAGTGCACTCATTGCAATGGTAATCATTTCCGAGATAAATGCTGGATATTGTTTCCAGAACTCAAGGTGAAATTCCTTGAAGAGAAAGCCAAGAGAGAGGCTAAGGGGAGTGCCAAGGCGTATTCAGTGTCTTCCTCTTCTAGCTCAGTTGCTGGTCCTAGTGCTGCACTAGTTGCTTCAAGTCCAAGCTCTGTGTCCGTGGACTTTACCACCAATCCATGTAGTTTGATCAACGACTTTGCTGTTTTTCTCCAACAGAAAAAGAAGTTGAATGAGCATGATCACAATGCTCTCCTCAGTAACTTCTCAGAATTTCTTGCAGAAGCAGACCATGTCAAGGACAGTGATATTTCAGGTATCTTGACTGCTTTTAGGACTGCACTTATTATAAATTCTGAGAGTGATTTTTGGGTTATTGATTCTGGAGCCACAGATCACATGACAAATAAGATTGAGAATTTGCACGATTTTGAAAAATTATCTTCTCATGTTTCTGTTGCTAATGGGAAAGGAGCAGAAGTCTTAGGAAAAGGGAAAATTAATCTTTTTTCAAAGAACATAGAGTCAGATGCCTTATACATTCCTTCTTTTCCTTTCCAGTTGTTATCTGTGGGTAGAATTGTGAGAACTCTACATTGTCTAGCCATTTTTTCTCCTCATAACGTGATTTTTCAGGATATCACCACCAAGATGAAGATTGGTGAAGGAGTTTTTCTAAATGGTTTGTATTATGTGTCCAAACCTTCCCTGGTTTTTCAAGCATCTTCCAGTAGCTCTTTTGATCATCTGTTGTGGCATCACCGTCTAGCTCATCCATCAGAGAAGGTGTTATCCATTTTGTTTCCCTCCTTCAGTCAACAAGTCCACAACTGTGAAGTCTGCCATTTTTCTAAGTTTACTAGGTTACCGTTTAACTCTTCTGCCTCTAGGGCTTGTAATCCATTTGAAATCATCCATTCTGATATTTGGGGACCAGTTCTAAAATCCTTTGATGGGTTTAGATATTTTGTAACCTTTGTTGATGATTTTACTAGGATTACATGGTTGTATCTATTGAAGTTTAAGAGTGAAGTATTTGATGTGTTTAAAAATTTTCATGATCTGGTGCATACTCAATTTTCATCCAAAATTAAAATTCTCAGATCTGATAATGGCTCAGAATATATGTCCCATAAAATGTCTCAGTTTTTAAATGGAAATGGGATCATTCATCAAACCAGCTGTGTTGGAACACCACAACAAAATGGGATTGCAGAAAGAAAAAATAGGGATCTGCTTGAGAAAACAAGGGCTATGATGTTTTATGCTAATGTACCAAAAAGATTTTGGTCTCAAGCTGTTCTTACCGCCACCTATATTATTAATCGCCTTCCCAGTAGAATTCTGAATTCAAGGTCTCCTCTGGAAGCTCTAAAGCATAGGAAAATTGATTTGTCTCATCTGAGGGTGTTTGGTTCAGTGTGTTATGTTCATGTTCAAGCCAAACATAGAGATAAATTGGATCCCAGAGCTATCAAATGTATTTTTCTGGGATATTCCTCAACTCAGAAAGGGTATTGTTGCTATGATCCCGTTAGTAAGAAGAAATTTGTTTCCAGAGATGTCAGGTTCAATGAGACTGTTCCTTTTTTTTCTGAGCAGTTGGATACAAGCACTCAGGGGGAGTTTTACACGGATCTATTTCCAGTTCCAAATGTTGGTACAGATGTGGCAATGGAATTATCTCCTAGTCTGATCAGGAATGATCGTGTTCCTGAGCCACCTATTAGTTTTGATGCTGGTACTGAGGCTCATGATGCCATTGATGAGTTTCTCGGTCACGATGTTGCAGAGAATCAACCTGAAGCTGCTGCTGATGCTTCCATTGTTCCAACTCTTCCTAGAAGAAATCCCTGCCGCACTAGAAATCCTCCAGTCCGACACAAAGATTATGTGTCCTACACTTCCAGGTATCCTGCTGCACACTATATGGATATTGGAAAGTTTTCTTCTGCTTATGCTGCGTATTTAAGTGCCATAGACAGTCATATTGACCCTCAAACCTTTCAAGAGGCTAGTCAAGTTGAAGCTTGGAGGCAGGCTATGAATACTGAACTTAAGGCCCTTGATGACAATCATACCTGGAGTCTTGTGCAGTTGCCTAAAGGGAAGAAAGCTGTTGGGTGCAGATGGATTTATAAAACAAAGCTCCATGCAGATGGGACTTTGGAGAGGCATAAAGCAAGACTTGTAGCTCGGGGCTTTACTCAGACCTATGGAGAAGACTATAAGGAAACGTTTGCACCTGTGGCAAAAATGAACACTGTAAGAGTGTTACTCTCTGTTGCTGTCAATCAAAATTGGTCTTTGCATCAAATGGATGTAAAGAATGCATTCTTGCATGGTGACCTGGAGGAAGAAGTTTACATGAAACTCCCTCCTGGTCATGAACTTTCTGACCACCCTGAGATGGTCTGTAAGCTTCACAAAGCCATTTATGGTTTTAAAACAGTCTCCTCGAGCCTGGTATGCCAAACTCAGCTCAGTCCTTGAAGATATTGGTTTTGTCAGTAGTAGTGCCGATTCCTCATTGTTTGTTAGGATGCGGAATGGCATGAAACTTGTGGTCTTGATCTATGTTGATGATCTCATCATTACTGGTGATAGTATTGCTGAGATAAATTCTCTTAAAGGTTCTCTGCAAGCCAAGTTTGCAATGAAAGACCTTGGAGCTCTCAAGTATTTTCTGGGAATTGAGATGGCTGCATCTTCAAAGGGTCTTTTCCTCAGTCAGCGAAAATATATTCTTGAACTTCTGTCTGAAGCTGGAGTTCTTGACTGCAAACCTGCTCGCACTCCTCTTAACAGTAAACTTATGCTGGATACTGAGGGTGCTCATCTCTCTGATGTGTGTCCTTATCAGAGGTTAGTTGGCAAATTGATATATCTCACTATCACTCGACCTGATATTTCATATGCAGTTAGCATTGTCAGTCAGTTTATGCACTCTCCTACTGATTTTCATTTGCGTATTGTCAAGAGAATTCTGAGATATCTGAAAGGGTCAATTGGTAGAGGTATTCTGTTCCAAAGAAATCATCATACTAGCATTGTTGGATATGCTGATGCTGATTGGGCAGGGAATGCAGTGGACAGAAAAAGCACCACAGGTTTTTGCACATTTGTTGGAGGGAACCTAGTTACATGGCGAAGTAAAAAGCAAAGGGTTGTGGCTAGATCAAGTGCAGAAGCTGAATATAGAGCTATGGCGTCTGCCTCTTGTGAGTTAATATGGCTTAAGAGCTTATTGTTTGACCTTGGCTTCCCTGTCACTGATGCTATGTCTCTGCATTGTGACAATCAAGCTGCCATGCACATTGCTTCCAATCCAGTTTTTCATGAAAGAACCAAACACATTGAAGTAGACTGTCATTATATTCGATCGCAAGTGCAGGCCAAGGTAATTGAAACAGTGTATACCAGAAGTGCTGATCAACTTGCTGATATTTTTACCAAGTCTCTTCCTTCAGTGCAGTTTCTCGTGATTCTTGGCAAGCTTGGATCAATAAATCCCCTTGATCCAGCTTGAGGGGGAGTGTTGAAGATCTTTAGAGTATGACTGCATCATGATTGTCATGATTATACATGATGATTATCTAGTTTTCTAAGTTTAGTCCATGCCGCTACTGCTGTTCTCCATGCTGCTCCATGCTGCTGTTGCTGTTCTCCATGATTATCTAGTTTAATAGTTTGTTCCATTATTCTTGTTTAAAAGTCTTGTTTTTTAGTTTTCATACACACAATTTTCAATAGAAAAAACGCTTAAGAGAGAAAAATTTCTCCAAGCTCTTGGGTTGTGTGCTATCCTTCCTATTCGATTTGTGACATTTCTTCTGCATTCGCCATAATGAAATTGTTTTTCTTCAGAATGAAGTTTGGTCAATTGCTCTCCCAGTTAGGGGTTGTTTCTGTCCTTTAGCAACTGAACTTTGCTCTTAAGGCCACTCTTCTTCCTATGTATGGATACCGAATAAAATTAACAACAAAGTTTGTTGTCCACTGCTTTGAAGATGTAGTTCGCCTAGCTACTACTGAATTTTGTTGGTCTGAGACTCTGAGAGGGTGACTTGGTAGAAGATATCAAGACTCTCACGCACGTTTGCGGTAGCGATGGATAAAGTCATTTTCCAACCTAGCTCATGGTTTAACTGAATTGGTTTTGTATGAAATGATAGCTTGTTTCAGTTATATATTATTCGGGAAGCTAGCTGCAGGAACATAATGTCTGATGAAGTAGATTCAATCCGACTTGCTCAATTGTAAGATGCACTTGATCATTGGATCATCGATCACCCCAGTAATTAACTAACTCGAATCAAACACAAAGATCAACCCAGTAATTGATTAACTCGAATCAAACACAAGTTAGAGTTTAGACTTTATAACAACATCAAACAAATGAAACAAGCACAACGTCTTTTTTCTTACAAGCTTCAAAATAGCAAATCCAAAGCTAAACATATCAAATAACATTCGACTAGCTACTCTAATAACGTACGTACTTTCCAATGATCATTTTCACATGCTCTTTCTCGTTCAATACTTTTTTTATATAAGTCGAATAAAACAGTGAAAGGACGCAACTGCATCACCTGCACAAGCTCTTCATCTTCAGCTGCACACTTAGGCCTATCATCTTTCGAGTACACACGAATATCTGCCTGGGTTCTCCTTCTCATCTCATTAATAACCTATCCTCCTTGTCCAAGGATGCAACCAACTTTACTCGATGGAACAAGAAGCCTAGTTGTGATCGTACCTTTATCAGATAATTCACTTGCTTTGTTTTGAAGCTGAAGATTTGCCTCCATTGTTTGTGACCTTGGACTCCGCAGCACCTGAAAGAGTATCAGCAAGGTGATCAACCGCTAGCATATAATGTGGCATTTAAATCCACCAAGAAACAGTTGATGAGTGTAGGTTTTCCATGTGAGGTCCAATATGAAAAGAAGCTAGACATACGGATATGGTTTTGTATTAAAAAATCTGTATACCTCAAAAGCAGAGACATGCTTGAACATGAATATTGGCTCCTGTTTCCTCTGACCCCCAAAAGGTGTAGCCAATCCCAAAGGAGGTTTGTCCTTGCGTGGATTCTGATGCAATAGAGTAGGCACTTCATAAGATGCTCTTTTTGCCACGTCCGGTTTTCCAGATATCTGCAAAAGATGTTCAAGTTTGTTAAGGAGGTTAATTTTGAAATGTACCCAGTACCTTGAGTACTGCGGCTGTCTGGAGCACGTGTCAAGCAGCGGGTGGAGAAGGCTTTAGCGCGTGTTGTGCATGATTCTCGGTAATTCTCTGTCCGTAATCGGTCTGCGATCGAGCTGGTGGAGGTGGGTAACTTTCTGAACAATGAAGAGGTGTGTTGAAGAAGCTTTGCATCGGGTATATTTGCGAGGCGGGAGAGTTACTCAATTACATGAAAGTGGATTACAAATCTGAAGATATGAAGAGGTAGACTGAAATCTGGAAATTCGATTAGGCGGTCTTCTGCTGGGATGACGACGGAGCTGTAGTTGTGGATTTTCAGGAATCGTCGTACCTCAAGAACTGCTTTGAGGAATTGGGTAACGAGGTAAATCTTTGCGCTCTTTTCTTTCTGTGGTTCATTTGATTTTCATGGTTAATTTGATTGAACCTGTGTGGGTTTTGGGTTAGATTCGATTCTAAAGTTTTGATCTTGGCTTTCGTTGTTTCTATGGTTCATTTGTATTCTAATCCAAGAATTTGGTTATGTTTCTATGGTTCGTTTGGCTATTAATTTGGGGGTGTTTTTGGGGTGTTGTTTGCCTGTGTCGGAATTCCTTCCCCGCCGGCGATCTCCTTTATTTCTGGGTTTGGTATCGATATCAGCTACGTTTGTAAACAAGGACTTCGAAGGGTTGATGAGTTTTTGGGGGCATTGGTTCTTCGACAGACAGTGTTCGGCAGAGAAGGAAGCAAAGTTTTTGTTCAATATCAAGTAATATTGAAGGTAAATTTTGAAGGCCCTGAAGCAAAGTTTTCGTTCATATCCCAATGGGATACATTGAAGGCTCTGTATCGCCCAACTTCAATGTTGTTTCAAACATCACGGTCACATAAACATTTAAAGAAAATCATTAACAATTTAACCTGCTTCGCGTAAATTCATAAAATTCAAATCATGAATGTAATCCGTTCAGAATATTGCTTTGTTATCTGAGTAAACTCTAAATTGAGTATTGAACTTATTTCAGGTCTTTGCTATGGAAAGTTGGAAGCTGGACTACTCACATTCATAATACCTTTGGTTCTTCTTGGGCACCTGGTATATTGCTCTTTCACATGTCTTGTTCAACTTGATCACTTCTCTTGTATCGTGTTTCATCGAGTCACTGATAAAGTTTGCATTTGAAATACAGAGTGGCTTGATGGATGATGGAGTGAAACTTTCTCTGCTGGGTTCATGGATGGCCTTGTTTGTATTATTTGCTGGACGGAAGTTCACACAACCCATTAAGGTAGTCTTCTTATTGACTCGGTTGTAATGAGGATTCCTGTTTAGTTTCTATTACCATGTGAGATCAATGTGCAATGCATTTGCTAATGAACAAACTATATTTTCACTTTCAAGGATGGCATTGGTGACAAGTCTGTCTTCATATTCCAGTCTTTGCCTGAAGATGAGAAGAAGGCCTTGGTCAAGCAACTAACAGGAGTATAGTCAGAATCCTAATTAGTAATTTAGTATGATGAGCAACAATGGCAGTTTAGTCTATACTCTATAGTTCTGAACAAGAATTTTGTGCTAAACATACTGAACAAGGGTGTAAAGCTAATTACGAAATATAGAATTGTTCTTCGTGTTCTTATGGTCTTGTGGTGCTTGGTTATTTTTAATTTATAGGAGCTAGAGCTATTCTGCAAGACATTAATCTTGATATCAAATTGAGTCCTGAAATTTTATTACTTTGAGAAGCGCCACTATAAGCTGAGTAAAAAGTTTGCAACCATTTACAAAGCTGAACTGAAATGCATAACATAGAGAAAACTTTGAGTTGCAGACCAGCTTTCTTATTAAAAACAGTAAATTTATAAACGGGCTAATAGGCCAATTGGTGAAGAAAACTTGATAGGATGACCATGAGAGCAAACTTGATCATGAATCAATCAGACTGCCGTTGCCGCTTTACCTTTCTTGTTCCTCACTGCCCCATCATCCACCATATTTTCGGCGTTGTTGGACGTCTTTCGCTTACGAGTTGATTTTTCCTCATAAGCTTGTTGCGGTGCAGTTTCAGTCTCAGGTGCTGGTGAGATGCTTTCTTTGGCTTCATCCACAGTCTCTTTTCCAGCAATGTCAATTTCTTGCAATTCCTGAGCGTTTTCTTCATCTCCTTTTTCCTCTTCCAAATCTTTCAACTTCTGCTGCATTTCTAGAATTGCATTCATAAGGTCCGTGTTTACCTGTCAAACGAGGAATTCATACGATAGATCATATATGCTTGTATCAACAGAATTACAAATCTTTTTAACCATTTGAAGCTCAAATTAGATTTATCATTACCAACTCCATCAGTCGTTACAATTGACTTTCCGAAACAAAGCAGCCAACCATACCTCTAGATTTTGTAGAAACTCAGCTATGTCAGTCGAACATAGCGGGCAATTCATGACATTCTTTCTTGGTCGTAGTGTTCTTCTACCTTGGCAGGTCCTCTCTTTTATATGACTCATACCATCAAAGGCACCTTCCAAGCAAGCTTTGCAGAAGCTATGAGCACATGGTGTCGTAACTGGGGATGTCAAAACCTTTTTACAGATATGGCAGCCAAACTCTGCATGTTTGTTCTGTAAACACATCAATAATTCACGGTAGCAAAACAAGTCATCACATACATAATGCGATCAGAAAACTATATATACCGGTCTGAATCTCTTCTTCCATGTTCTGTCTCCGGCAATAAACTCTCTTCACTCTCACTTGATTCCCCTCTGTTGAAACCCCGCTATCCTTGACTCGTTTCTTGCTAGGGAGTGGAGGCTTTTTCCATATCCAGCACTCCTTATCCTCTTGAGACGCAGAAATGACATATTCAGCCACAGTATTAACTCGATATGAAATGCAAAGCTAAACCTATTGAAGCAGCAATCAAAACAATCATAATCCATGATGGAGATTCTTTTCTTTCTGTTATATCAGTAGCATTCTTCAACTCCCTGATAGCTGGTAGAGGCCTTGGACGGTCACCATGAACATCACTACATAACGACTTTCCAAAAGTTAGTTGTGCACACATAAACAGCAATATTTGAGCGGAGATGATGAGAATTCATTATAACATACCATGTCCAAGGGGCAGGCTCATTGTCGCATCTGACAAAAAAATATCTGCATACCTTGAAACCCTGCCAGAACAAAACTCTGTCACTAAATATATTGAGTCTCTAAGCCTAAATTTTGTAAAGTATTTGAATCATGAGTGATTGTTTACCTGGGCTCCCTTCTTCATCCAACATTTCTCAATTCTGTAACACCTATCCTATCGCACTCCTTTTACTCTAGACGCATATGATGACCTCTCGTCCTTGTGGGTTCTGCCCAAAAAGAATAACCAAAATAATTGAGAAAATGCAACCCACAAAACTATTATAGCTACACTGTAATCTCTATATGAGTCCATGCTTAGCTTTTGATCAGCATATATATCAGAACGGACCTGAGTACTCGCACCGGATAACCCATCTGGCAACTGATCCTCAGCGACTCATTCCTGTCAATAAACTTCTGATCACTGCTGTGCTCTTTGCTCGTCCGCTTATTTCCTCCTAAATCTTTCCCGTCGCTGTACGAAACAAACAAGATCAGTTCCGACAAGTGAAAACAAACCATGCATTAACACATAGAAGAGGAGTTTCTCATCATCCAATACCATCCAGTGTAAATGAACCACTCTCCATGACCCTTATCGTCTTCGTAACCACCGGACAACACAACCGACTGAGCGCCATGATTATTCTGCCCGCAAATCCCAGCAACCGGGGAGCGGTGAACTAAAGTTTTGTACATGTATATTTCTGGGGATTGAAGTTCTTACCTTAATACTCCGTACCCCAACGATGAGAGACGGATCAATTACAGATAAGAGTACTGGCTGCTATACGTCGTCTCTGACTCCGTTTGCTGATCTACGAAAACCAACCAAACGGATGTCGACCCGATATGAAAACGTTGCCGTCGCTCAGCCCGGATCAATCCCCAGATAAACCAGACGAGCAGAGAAGCAGAGAGAGGAAATTACAAGAACCCTAAATCCAAACCATAACTCAGTTTCTCGCGCTTATATGAAAGAAAATAAAAACCCCTGCTCTCTGTCCACGTGAGACGCTGGCGCGTGTTCTTATCAAAAAGTAAAAATTTGTAATTTCATCGTTTGACAAAGTCAAAGACAACCCCAGTACTTGGAGTACTGGGTACACAGCAGACGTTACCTTGTAAGGATGCTAGAAAACAAAGAGATAGATAACTTCAGAAAATATTCCTTGAAGTATATTTGAAGTTACAGCAACAAAGCTACCAGGGATCGCACCAAAATCAATTCAATATCATTTAACTTGTAAAAATAAAAATTTTAAACCGTCTCCAACACCCAGAAAAAGAGGAAGTAGATAAATGATCTTGTTAAACCTTTATACCTACCTAGACAGAAATTCTAAAACTTGCCGGTGGTTGTACTATAGGTATTAACAAACCCAAAAATTATACCTAAAGTACGTTTGAAAGAAATGAGCTTAATCATAGAAATTCGAGTATTAAAACAGGTTAGAATATTGAAACTTGTCGATTTTTACATAGCCCTCATAAGCTGAATTGTCTTGTTTATGGTGGTACTTGTATTTGGAATTTGTCATTTAAAAAATAAAAAAAATTCTTATGTAATGAAAACAGGATGTCTCTCCAATTTTGTATAGCAACAACAAATTTTATCAAATTTGATGATTAATCGAACTCAAACGGTCAAACCCACTTATTGAAAAGAGAACTACTCGAGCTATAGCTATAAATGAGATGAAAGCAAGTGTTTTCTGTAGGAATAAATGAGGTCAAAACTCAAGGTCACAGATGTACATCAATAAACTGCTGCAACAATAAATCAATATTCCAATTCTGCAGGTGTTATGCCATAATGCAAACGGAACTGATCAGGTGGTCTGGTAAGCATATAGATAATAGCATATACACTATAAAATAGGTAGTGTACATTGTTCCTACCTTCCATTACAAGCACTTCTTGCATAGCAGCAAAATGAAACATAATCTTCATCAGACATTAGCAATCTAAGATTGTTTACCAAGCTAATTTTAGATTTTCCTTATCAAATATATCCGCCCCGTAAGTGGAAACGAAGATCTCCACAAAGAAGGGAAATTGCATCCAGACAAATGAGGCGATTGGAACGCTAGAAAATAATATAATTGGGATAACGATGCATAGTTTCCCATGAAGCATATATAATGTAAAGGGCAGCAGAAAAAGTAACCATCATGGTGGCAATGGAGAGAAAAAGAGTGAAAAGACCCAATATCATCTTGGTCGGTAGAGATTTTAGGAAGTCATCTTCTTTGTGATGTGACGTGAGAATTCCTAAAAATATCATCACCGAAGTTGTAGAAGAAAACAATGATATAACATCTGAGATAATGAATACCATGAACTCCTTTGCCTTTAAGAACATAGGTGCACCTGTATCTTCATTGTTTCCGCCAGGAACCGGAAATGTTGCAACAAACATCATAGTGACAATAAGAGCACCTACAACTGTACATGAAGTTGCAGTTTTTTTCATTGACTTTTCTCCCTCCTTAATTAATTCTCTATGATATTTGGTAAATACCACACGCGGCGGCGCTTAATCAGTATGATTTATAACTTCAAGCGACCCAAGCTCTGCCTGAGATTGCGCCTCCTGCATTTCATTACATGCATGGTAAAATTTGAACTTTTTTACACGACATGATGATACTGATAACTTATAATTTTTTTCCCTTTAACAAATTTATTTGTACCATATTGGTATTCCCAACCCAAAAAAAAAATGACTAGCAAATTTGAAAATAGATAAATACTAACCTTAAACCATTGTCGTTCTCGCTCCAATTGTAAAGTTGCACCTCGTATATTGTCAACTCTAGTTTGGGCAAATGATGAAAAATTTCCGACTATATGTAGCATATTATTGTCAAACTTGTCTCTCCTCTGAAAAATCTCAATTTTTTCTTTGCGATGATATAAATATGTGAGGCTATATATCTTTTCTTGACGACAATCAGCCGCAAATTGAAACAAGGACATGTCTTGTTCATTAGTAATTTGGTAGATGTTTGGATTTGTACTACATATATGAGTGATGAACTCAACTTTTCCTTGTTCTACTGCTCGGAAAATGGCTGACTGAAGAAGGCTATCATTGGCGAATGAGAGAAAAAGGACCTAAACAGAGCTCTCTGTACGAAATTGAAATTGCGCAATTTTGCCTGAAGAAAACAAAGAATGCAGGGGAGGATTTGGAATCTTTTGGCGAATTAAAAGAGGAGAAGATTCGATTGTGGATGGTGATCAGAGAATCGAGAGGGGATAGGTCATTGAGAATGATTAGGGTTCGGTGAAAGCGAAGTAGAAGGTTGAACGTACCAGTGATGATCCAGTGGTGCTCCACATCTGCGAGCAGACGGAGAAATTCCAGAGAGTAATTGAGCTCTCGTAGACGAAAGATGGCGGAGAACGGCCCATTTTGGAAGTTGTAGGCCTATTTGTACGTGTTTTTGGATGACGGGAGGCCCAAGGTCCACTCAAGCAAATGCAAAATCCCGAGAGGCTTCATACTGAATCGGAACATTGTTTTACCCGGAAAAAAGACTACTTTCCTTCATTTTTTATGATTAGCAAAATAAATGGTCTGTTTAGGTGAAGATCCTGGAACAGGTCGAGACTTTTAAGTACTACGGGATGATCATTTAGTAGTTTGACGTGATTTTACCTTTCAATTAAATATCGACACGTGAATGTTGTCAACTAAAACTACTTAAGCGGTCGATAGCACAACAAATAACAGTACAACTAGATGAATCTAATATTTCTTCCAAATCTTCCTCTTTCATTCATCGCACCAGCACCTTTACGATAACCAAATTATCTCTCAAGACTGCGAAGTGAAGAGCTGGACTGTCGGATGATGGTTGCCTTAGCTAGTCCTCGTATAAGGTGTGGATTTTGTTTAAGAAACTCGAGTGCATCACTTGTGTTACGACTTACGACTATCCCTCCTATGACATGCCGCACAATGGAGTAAATGTTGATAGAAACCGCCGTCAAGATCGTTGGCGGTGGAACCGGCATTGTTGCTGTGTCCTGCGAAGTTCTCGTAAGGTTTATTATTAACATGCAATTCATACAACTAATTTAATAATTAGCACTTAATTACAATGTTAATTGCTGTATCCAAATCAAGCAAAAGTTAACATGCAAAGCAAGCTGGTCATCACATTATATAATTGAAGTCATCCAACACCCCAGTAATTGACTAACTCAAATCAAACACAACTTGGAGTTGGGATTTTATTACAACATCAAACAAGCACAACGTCTTTTTTTCTTACAAGCTTCTTCAAAATGGCAAATCCAAAGCTAAACGTATCAAATAACATCAGACTCTAACGTACTAATTTGCCAACGTTTAATTTCACATACACTTTCTTGTCGAATAATCTTCTTATATAAGTTGAATAAAAGATCTCCACAAGAAAAGGAAATTGCATCCATATAAATGAGGCAATTGGAATACCAGCAAGTAGAGTAGTAGGAAGAGCGATCCATGTGTCCGATGGCAGGATAATAAAAAGGGCAGAGGCGAAAACAATTACCATGGCGGCAACGGAGAGAAAAAGGGTCAGAAGTCCCAATATCATTTTTTGAGGCAACGATCTGAGGAAATCATCTTCTGCATAACGTGAAGTCAGGATTCCCAGGAATAGCACAACTGAAGTAGTGGAAGTGAAAAGTGATATTGCGTCTGCAATTATAAAAACCCTGAATGCCCTTCTATATAGGAGCGGGGGAGTACTGTTATCTTTCAGAGGAGTAGGAAGTGTGAATGCAGCAGCAAACATCATGGTAACAATGAGAGCACCTACAACTGTACAAGATGTTGCTGTGTCTTTCATCGACTTTTCTCCTTCTTTCACCAATTCTGTATGGTTCTTGGAGAAAAATTCACGTGGTGTCATATCAAGAGTATCGTTTTCAGCTTCAAGATCTTCCGGACTAGCCATGCGCTCCAACTCCTATACGTACAGCCATAAGTTCAACGCCAGTTAGCTTTATTACAGTTGTGACTTTATCTTTGAGATAAAAAAATAAAAAAATAAAAAAATTAAAATGTAATCCTAAATAATTTCTATTTGCCAATTCGTACCAATTCCTAGCTACCATCTTTTTTAGGATTGCTAAAGTAAATTTTATTTATCTAATGAAAAAATCATCCTAAATGATTTCATCTGCTGATAATTTTCATCTTCACAAGAAATAATAATGGAAAGATCTGCTGTAAGTTTGTTGTACGAGGCTGTATATCAATGCAAGTAAGATATAGTTACAGATCAATCTAACCTTGAACCATTGTAACTCATTTTGCATTTGCAAAGCCGCACCACGGATACGATTGGTTTGTGAAGATGGCGATGAAATTCCCATCATATGTAGCATATTGTTGTCATCACCATCTTTCATACTCATACAAGCTTTTCTGTTGTCTTGGTTAAACCCATGTATAAGATTAAAAACTTCTGCTTGACGACACTCGACTGCAACTTGAAATAGGTTTTGGCCCTTTTTATTTTTTATTTTTGCCAAGTATGGATTTACTTTTAATATTTCAATAAGAAACTCAACAAGCCCTCTTTCTGCTGCTTGGAACATAGCTGCTTCCACGAATTCAGTCTGCTTATTATCCTCCCACAGTTCTTTCTTCATTTCTGTCGTTAATACTTTACACATAAAAACTAAGATTTCATGGACACGGAAATGGTTCACTTTCATTTCATAGATACGACTGATCCCTGGGTTTGACATTGAAATCATGCAATATGAAATTTTAGCATCATATATAATTATATAATTATATGAATATGTTGGCAAAAAAAAAAGGAAGCAAAAAGTCACAAGCGTCAGTGTGGCATACCAAAAATCTTGCAGAAGTACTCGATTATTGATCCTTGAAACATGGCTGGAACATTCCAAATCCAACAACAGCTCTTGAAATAATCTGTTAATTTCATATACATACAGTAGCCCTATGATTATTTGCTCGCAATATCCCACACTGATCACTAATTTGAATTTTGAAATCAACAGAAAGCTGTAATTATAGAGAAGAAATTAACGACATCAATAAGAATGGCGACTTCTACTCACCTGAGCGAACAACACCACTCTTCTTATCTTTGTCAACTTGATATATCGGAACGTCCACTATAGTATAGGGTGCATGAGTAGGTTTTCCTTTGCCGTCTTCTTCTGGGTGAACGTCTCCGGAAACTGCATGGGGTTTAGGAGTAGGTTTTCCTTTGCCATTGGCTTCAGTTGGAACATCTCCTTTGTTGTCCTTGGTAAGACGAGGCCCTTCTTCTCTCTTGACAGAAGATTTTATGGATATAACTATCAAACAAGTAAACAAAGTGAGCAGTCAAATGCTTTATACTGCTGCTTGTGGCAATCAAGGGAAAGGATCAATCATTTTTTCTTTTTGAAGAAGATCGAGATGCTATAAACCATGGCCGTTGAACAATCGAAGAAGAATATATATAAGAACTAAATTAAGTCTATTTGTCATTCACCCTTTAATTATATATGTACGTCTAGAACTATCAAAATTGTGGAGTTTAATCAAAAAAGAAAGAAAAGAAAAAAAAATTACTACCAGAAAAAAACATATTACTACTAATTAAGATGGAATGAAAACAATACTAACCATGATAAATCCATTTTTCCCAAAATTTGAGCCGGCTTCCACTTAAGAATGCAGAAGGTGTACATGCCAATTCGTTCAAAGGGGAATTTCCAGAGAAGTCTTCCGCAATGGCCAACCTTGGTGTCTGCTGAATCAATTTGCACGCGATATCTAGAGTGCAATCGAAGAACATAACCACAGTACAGTTATGATGTAAAATATATGAAGATTTAAGTTGTGGCAAAAGTTATTCATAAACTATCTTATATATAATTCAATCTTACCAAATCTTTTGGTGCTAAAACTGAGGGAAATAAGTTGAGCGGCGTGAGGGTCGTCAGTTTCGAATTCAGTGACGTTGAAGAGATAGTCAGCCAGTTTAGGTCTGCCTTTCGTGAAAGCTTCGACAAGTAAAAATGGATCATCGAAACTACTTGCACTTAGCTCTCTCTTCTTTTGAACCAAGCATTTAGCTATTTCAACCATTTCATCTTTATCAGGCAACATATAACAATATTCAAGAGCTGAATAACATTCGCTGTCCCATCTGTCCAGAACATATTCATCTTTGATAAGCGGCATCAACTGTTTTACAATATTCACCCTCATATCTTCGACTGCATAATGAAGAACTGTCTTCTCTTCGTCTGTCGGAGCGGTTTCTTGTACTGCCTCGGGGTGTTTTTTAATTAAGTCCATCACTAAATCCCACTTAGAATGTTTCGCAGCACGAAACAAATCTTCATAATCAACTGCATCGGCGTCAGTGTTGTCGTTGCCACTGTTCTCATCTCCATCTCCTTCTCCTGCATGCGTGCCAATTCATCCATTTACCCTTATCTATATTATTATTAAGAGAACTCGTTTTCTCGTTAAAAAGAATTAGGAGAACTCACTTTGCAGCTAAACTAGGTGTGATATAACATAATCCTATATATGGTAAAGCAATAGATTGGAAACAATAAATCAATACCTTCATCCACTTCTTCTAGTTCATCAGCTTCTTCTAGTACTTCCTCTGGTTGATCATAATGATCACTTTGATGATCGCCTGAAAATGAAATCCTTGAATTTAATTAATATATGTGATCGACCACTCAAATTTACTTTATCTGATAGGAAAACATTTTAAGAAAACATTTTAATCCTTCAATGAACTTTCCTTCTATTGAATGATCTTTTGTTGTACTGCGGGTTAGAATATATTAAAAGAAGTGATCGATTGCTAGGTTCTACTATACATTACCTTTATCAGTTGCTTCTTTTTCAACTTCTTTTTCAACTTCATTTTCTGTCTCAACATCTTCCTTTTCCCCCAATTCTTTCGTTGGCTCAGTATCGGTAGTATCGCCTGAGGTGTCAACATCTTCCTTTTCCCCCAATTCTTTCGTTGACTCAGTATCAGTAGTATCGCCTGAGGTGTCATCATCACTTTAAGATCAAATCTCCAGTCATATGAAATGGAATCGTGATGTTAAGTTATAAATAAGTTCAATTTGATTTGTATTTGTTGGAAAACATCATTAATTATCAGGATTCTTCAATTGTAATCTTATATATTTAGCCAATTCCTTTAACATTGTTAGCTAGATTTTGAAACTTCCCTAAACTTTCTCGCACAATATGTTATCAAATAAAAGTACTTATAAACCATATATGATACAATAATACATGAATAACACTTATTTTTATGAACTAATTTTAGTTTACCCTCATCAACTTTAGGTCGAACATCATATTAGTCATTTTCTTTCAATTTCATAAAAAAACACTCATCGACTTCTAATTTTCATCAGCCGTGTCCAAACTTCTAATTTCCATACAATTTCCCGTCATGTGATGACGTGGTATTAAGAAGAAAGCCAAATTTGAAGTCACTTGGCTCACCGAAAAAGGGAAAAATAAATAAATTGCATTCAATCCCACCAAAATCACTAAGGTTAGGAGATTGTGATGGGAACAGAGATGTGTATCGATATGGGAGAAAAATAGTCTGAAAGGCTACTTTCGAAATTTGACTTTCTTCTTGATATCAAGTCATCACTTAACAGAGGAATTAGATAGAGATTGGAGGTTTGGACATGCGAGACTGATGAAAATTGAGAGTTGAAGGGTGCTTTTGATGAAATTGAAAGAAGAATGATTAACATTATGATCGACCTAAAGTTGATAGGGGTAAACTAAAATTAGTTCTATTTTTATTTTTGCAACTTATCTAGAACAACTTATCTCGAACGAAAATAGATAGTTTCCATATGTACTTACCTGAGTAACGAAATTTTCTTAAAGCAATCCAGGCTTCGGGGGCTCTCTTTTGGTGCCTGATAAATTTAAAGGCATCATTCCCGCAACAAAGATGAATTGCATGCAGAGCCTCGGCGTTGGTCTTTTCCCAAGCCTCACGTTTATATTTACCTTTGAGAGGAGGATCAGTGGCATCTTCTACAACACTCCAAAGACCTTTAGCTACTAAATAGGTTCTGACGCGAACATTCCAATCTTCGTAGTTGTGCTTATTAAGAAGTTCATTGACAATCAAACTCGGGACAACTGGGGCAGCCATGCTCGAACAATCTATCAATCATATTCATACAATAAGCTAGATGATAAATTGCATGTCAATGGAGTTTCCGAGAGCATATATACAAGTGAAATCAAGCAAGGAAATTAATTTAGAGGGAATTGAAACACAATATATTACTCACTGATCCGATAGGCTGGCTATCTTCGGAAATCGATCTGTAGTTAGCGTCTGATGTTATTTTCATTTCCCATTTGCGTCTTCGTTTGTATTAAAAGACTTGGCAAATTAAAGATTAAGAAGATGAGAGTTGTGATTGAACCAACATCAAACAAGTTTGTTGGGTCTGAAAAACAATGCAAAGGTTCTTGTCCTTTCAGTTTGAGATTTTGACGTACAAACCATCTTTGCAGTCTTTTTTCTTATTTGAAGGACTGCAAGATTCTTTTTTAATGCATCTCTCGCTCTTCTTCATGTAGATATCAATTCAGGCTAACGCCCCACTTATATTAAGAAAATATAGCAAACTAATTTTCAAGTGCTCCCATTCGATATTGCGTAAGGATGACTATGGAAATGGGACGTCAGTTTGCTCAAATTGAACAATAATATGGAGAGAGTTAGGTATATGATCCAATATCATATGTTTTCAGATAGCAAATGAGTAGTTGATGGCAGCAATATGATTTACTTTCATTTTTATTGACTTTTGAATTTTGAATTTTGTTTTATTTTTGTAAAACTAGATCAAAATTAAAGAATAAAGAATCTGAATACATCAATTCCGAGTAATTATTCCATGTACATGGAACACTACGTGACACTGTCATTTGATATTCCTAGCCAATCATATAACTCAAATTCATGTGGGGACCAACATGGGGTGAAAAAAAAGTAAAGTAAAAGTAAATAAATAGACCAATTAGAAATAAGATAAGAACACTTACACCAATAACATTTAAGATGACCAAATGTTACGTGGTGTTCCGGATACAAATAATAATTTTCTCATCCGGTAGTTTAATTTGTATTTGATCCGACTACTTTGCAACTATAGTTTTACATTATTAATATAAGAGTCGGAGCTCAAAATTAAGTTTAGGATCAGTTATCAACGATACTACATGTCTTCATTATAAAGCTTGCAAAGTTTCTTGACTTTCTTCAATAGAATTAGGTACACTTTCCTTTTTCGGCTTTTCTAAATCTCTTTTTTAATTCTTTTTGGAACAAACATTTCAAAAGTTAAGGGAGTGTATTGTATTTGGATTCATACAGACTTATTTTAATCAACTAACTTTTTGAAAAGTCTACAGACTGTTTGAAAAGTTCATAGATCGACTTTCACTAATTTTTGAAATCTACAGATTTCATATAAATGACTTATGTAGATTTCTCAATACTTACAGAGTTACAGGAAAGAAAATAAATAAATAAAGATGCAATGACAAACACATAATGACACCGATTATAAGTTTAGTGCTCATCTATCTAATTTCGATGCATACAGTTGTAATATTTGATTGAAATACATAAACATAGGTAACAAAAAAGATTATATTAACTTAACAACACACATACTTGTACGTAAACCAAAAACACATGTTCTAAAGTGGGATATTAGATGTTCACAAGTTTAATTCATGTACGCAAATATAATAATATAATCATGTGATTCTAATATCAAGAGTTAGTAGATAATATTTAGGTTATCGAAGGTTCCAAGCATTACAATTGAAAGACAACAAAATGTTAACATTCAAAAAACACTGAAAAGAATAGGTAGAATAGAATATTGACAACACAAAATATTATAAAAAAAAAATGATGTATCGTAGGATCAACCTATGCACATGTAAAAAGAAAGTCTGTCGTAGATTTTTCTAAATCTTTGCTCTAGTGGATGGAAAAATATTAGAGTTTAGTGTGTGTAATTTACACTACAAAGTCCACAATTATCCATGAGTTATTGATTTCATAAATATGAACGATATTTTGAATACATCTGAACTTCTATTCATTTTTAAAAGTCTTAATTGAATACCCCTGAACTTTGGTGAAATTCATAATGATTTTTTAAAATCTAGTTGAATACACCCAGACTTTAATTGATTTTTAAAAATCTATATTGAATACGCCTACACTTTCAAATTACATAGACTTCTTTAAAACTTCCACTAATTTCATATACAATACATCCCCCGGAGTCTAAATTCTAAAATGATGGTTTTAAAATTTTTGAAGTTGATTATAAAGTATCAATTAAATAAAAAATTCAAGTAGCCCAATACCGATTGGTTTATTTTGAGTTGTACGTATACCTTCTCTTTTTGGTAGTCTAGCTCCAGCGGGCTTCAATTTATTTTCCAAAGTATTCCAGGCAGCTTTAGCGGTGTCGATGCCCCGGATAAAAGGAAAGATATCTTCCCCGCAAGAAATATGAATAGCATGCAAAGCCTCTGCATTCTTCTCACTCCAAGCCTCAAACTCGGCCTCATCACCACCTTCTACCCTAGGAGTTACCTTGGCGGATTCGACCACCTTCCAAAGACCCTTGGCCAGCAAATAAGTTTTGACCCGAAAACTCCAATCTTCATAGTTATTTGCGGTTAAAACTTTAAGAACGATACCACTGGGGACGGCCGCAGCAGCTGCCAATCCTGCCATATGCTCTTGATCTCTGTCAAGAAGAAAACACGTACAAACAAATGAGATGAGTTAAGTTGCAAACTGCAAGGCGTTATTGAGATTCTGTGTCTGTTGATCAGAGAAATGCAGCAGTACCTGTGGAAGTGGGAGAGTGAGTAAGTTGTGGAATATGGGGTTCTTGATTCTTTGATCTTATCGTCGATCATCAACCTACTTTTCTGATAGCAGACAACTAAGATTCAATGACGTCTGGCCCACCTCGCTCAATTATAACCGGTCACGTCTGCCACCACAGTATCCCACTTATGATCTTTCACAGCACGATAAAAATCTTCATAGTTAACTACTTCAGCGTCAGTGTTGTCATTGCGACTGTTGTCATCTCCATCTCCTGCATATATGCCAAACATATCAAACTGAAAGTGATCAAGTGAAAACTTGATTAGCTGCATGCTGCAATAAAAATCATTAGTAACAATAGTGCTGGTAGATTAACCATATTTTTGCAGCTCACTTAGAGCCTAGGCCGTGACATATACATCACCCAATCAAAATCCTATGGTAAAATTAAGCAAATTTAATTATGACTAGAGTAGGCAAATTAAACAAAGAATCAATACCTTTATCCACTTCTTTCGGTTCATCAGCTTCTCTTACTTCCTCTGGCTGAGCATCATGATCACTTTGAGGTCGCCTGAAAATGAAATCCTTGATCTTTAATTATTATATATGTAATAAACCATTCCAATTTATTTTGACAGCTAGGAACATTTTCAGTATATTGAACAATTTATGTCATTTTGTTTTAGTCCGGATTAGAATATTAAAAGAAGTCTCTTGAGGATCAATCTAAGATACATCACTTGTCTTCCGTTGCTTCCTTTTCCGGTTCGTTTTCTGTCTCAATATCTTTATTCTCCAGTTCTCCTGCAATTCTTTCGTTGACTCAGTATCAGTAAAGCCTTAGGAGTCATCATCGATCACTTTGAAGATCAAATCTCTCGTCATATGAAAATGAATCGTGATGTTTAGTTTAGTTTTAAATTCAACTCCATTTTGGATTTGTTGGACAACATCATCATCAGGATTTTGCTCATCAAAGGTATTCGGTGGACTAAATTCAACGGATCTTCTTTTGATCGAGTAATCGATCAAGTCCAAAAACAATAGGTTAATTGCTTTTGTTATACATGCAGGTATGTTCCATAGAAGATTATTTAATTAAGGCATGAAAACAACTTATATGCATGGGAAACATCTTCTTTTTTCATTTTGAAATTAAAGAGATATCACCATATATCATATATATATTTGACACGGACGAAGATAGATGTTTCCATATGTACTTAATTACCTGAGTAATCAAATTTGCTTTTTAAAGCATCCCAGGCTTCGTGGGCTGATGACTTCACATCCTTGATAACTTGAAAGGCATCATTCCCGCAACAAAGATGAATTACATGCAGAGCCTCAGCGTTGGTCTTTTCCCAAGCCTCACGTTTATATCTGCCTTTCGGAGGAGGATCAGTGGCATCCTTTACAACACTATAAAGACCTTTAGCTTTTAAATAGGTATTCTTTGTAGTTGTGCTCATTAAGAGGTTCATTGACAATCAAACTCGGGACAACTGGGGAAGCCATCCTCGAAGGATCTGTCAATCATACAATAAGCTAGATGAAGAAGCCAAGCTGGAAACTCGATCGCTCAAGATATACTATACAAACTGTGCTCTTGGATTTGGTAGATGAAAGAGATCCTTGGTTTCTCTTAGTAATAGATAGCACTAAGTACCAACCTCATTCAGGGGCTATACATATATATAAGCTGCAAGTACTGAAGTCTTTTCGTCTTCCTTCCGATCACACACACCTAATTGTTTATCACAGCAATAGTAATTAACTAATTAAGTTAACAACACCGGTCAAAATTGTTGGGGATGTCAACTCGACTTTATTATTTGGATTTATTAGCTCATCAGCAGTTTGGCTTCATTTCACAATTGCAAAAAGATAGTGTTTCTGCATAATCTCGGAGGCTACGTAGAAGCACGGTGGAACATGAATAACAGACAGTCATGAACAAGAGACAATGACGTATAGTGGTTCACCATGTCATTGAAGGACATGGCTACGTTCACTTAAGATTCCACTATCATGGCCAATATGTCTTTGGTGTTACAAGAGTTCTCCAAGATGGAGTAAGTAGGGATTGAGATGGAGATCTTTTCTACATATAGGAAGCCTTTCTTTTATAGCTAATGAAGGTTCCCTCATATTACATATTTCCAATGTGGGATTAAGATTCCACTATCATGACCAATATGTCTTTGGTGTTACAAGAGTTCTCCAAGATGGAGTAAGTAGGGATTGAGATGGAGATCATTTCTACATATGGGAAGCCTTCCTTTTATAGCTAAGGAATGTTCCCTCATATTACATATTTCCAATGTGGGACAAGTTACACATATCTCTTATTATGGTGCTTTTTTGTGGAGCTTGGATGAGGACCTTCCGGATGTGGTACTGATGATCTTTCACCATGGCAAGTTAGCCCGGATGTCGGTCTACCAGAAGTATGTTGGGGGCGGGGCCCTTTGTGACCGAAAGGCAGTCTACGAGGTCGTTGCTTATGCTTCGCGGTATATCTATTGTCAACATGTCCCCCCAAGTCCCGAGTAAGCGGACAATCTTACTTGGAGAGTTATAAATAAATTGTATGTCGCCAAGTGTAAGTGACGACTGAGTGACGGCATACACCCCTGGTCCCCCCAACTCTCCAAGGAAGAAGGTTCTCTTACTCGGAATAATGTCCCCCTCTTCCCTTTTTTCTCACGATTTTCTTCTCTCTTTTTGAAAAGAGTGACAAGATTCACTATGTCCCCCCAAGTCGTGCTCGGGTGTTGTTTTCCGTTTTTGGTACATAAGTGTTATCCTCGGTGTTGCTTTCTATTTGTTATACCACCGATGAATTTGGTACTCGGGCGGGTAGTGCTCAATGTGATTCTCGGGTTTTGCTTGTTGGGATTCTCTACTTTTGATGCGTTGGTCTTGCTCCTTTTTAAACATGAGTGTTAATCGGGTGTTGTCTATACTTACTACCCAGTAAATTTTACTCCCGATGTTACCTTTTCTACCTAACGTGATATCTTATTTCAGGTCTTACTTTTTTAGTTTTCTTGATATACATCGTAATCTTTAAGTCCGCCAATAAGACAAAAAATGTCTCTCCCCACCCCCGGCCTAAAAAATTCTTCCGTTTGGCGAGGTGTTTTTATGCTTCCAATGGCAAGGTACCGTTGGTTCCCCTTCTATGGCTATCTGGGTGTTACATTTTTCTATGGACAAAGGTAACGAGCTTTTTCCATATCCTGTGTTCTACTCGAGTGACGAGGTGTTAACGCTGTATGTGGTTTATCAAGCCATTTGCTCCGTTTTTAAAGGGATGATATAAATTGCTATCTCGGTGGATTGCCTATCTCGGTGGAATGCCTATCTCGGTGGATTGCCGATCTCGGTGGAATGCCTATCTCGGTGGATTGTCGATCTCTCTCTAGCTTAATACTTTCTTGCAAGCTTGCCAAGTCCAATCTTGGAGACTTGGAACTCCTTATAACCCAACAGTGTTTCCAATCTAATCATGAAAACTTAAACTCTCATATCCCGATCGTGTATCCAATCCAATCGTGAAGACTTGGAATTCCCTATGCAATGTCTGGGAGGCAAAATAAGATATCAACGTAGAGTATGTACATTTTCCTCAAACAAATTTGAATAGACAATAGTTGATAATGGACTGCATGTTATATAGTCCATATTAGTTACAACAATGCATGTTAAACCAACGACATTATGACTTAATTGTGAAACCTAATCAACAATAAATTTTCAAATTGAAACGTGGAGCAACAACACATAAATAATGCTATATGTGCCTCATTGGTGTTATACTAGTAGTATGTTATAACCTGCATGCATATTTCCCCAAACTCATATCGGATTTCTGTGTAATGGTGGAATAAATTGCATGTGCATGAGCAAACTTATATGTGGTAACAACTTATATGCTTATGAACATTTGACAAATGGAGCCACCACGAAATAGGCAACTAAGTGCATCTGCCATGCATGTGTACGTGTAGCTTTGCATGGAGTTGATATATATTATACGGAGCCGTTTGAGAGCGGACGTCTGCACGGTCCTTAAAATGCAGACGTCCCTCCGTTCTTGTCACATCCCGACCCGTAAAATTTTATCTTATTTACTAGCTTGATTATAATAAGAATTTTACCGTCTCCGACATTGCGATATAGTTTAATTGGTTCCTAGAGGGGTTTTGAGGGACAATTATTTCGGACAGTTATTCGTAGGAGAAAAATGTAACGACGGTAAAAATAGTAAATTTTAGCTAGTAAAAGGTAATTTTTATTAGGGTATTATTTTTGGGGGGTTAAATTTTGGAATTGGATTGTATATAGAAGAGTTGGGCCGGATGGGTGAGGCCCAAAACTTTTTTCTCTCTCTCTTCTTCCCGGTTTCTCTCTCCCATGGCCTCCCGCTGTCCGATTTTTCCGGCCGCCTCCGTCCGCCGTCCGGCCACCGTTCGCCGCCAAACCGGTCCCGTTCGCTCGGTCTCCAACCCAGCTTCCATTCTAGACAGGTGACAGCTGCCCTAGCTCCGCCGTGAAGGAGTAATCTCGCCCAAAAGGCTCGGCTGCCTAAAGCCTTCCGTCGCCGGAACTCCCTCCTCCGGCCACCAATCCGGGCAAGCTTGGTACGGTTTTGTAGCTCTCCTCCCATGCAACAACCCCTCCAAAAGGCTCACTCCCTCTTGAGCTCGGTAAGGAGAAATTCGAAGTTGAAATTCTAGGGCTTTTAGGATGTTTTCGTTCGATTGACCTAGTTAGGCTTGGAATTGGTGTTTGTGCTAGTTAGGAAAGTTGTTTGGGATGTTCAGAGGAAGATGTTGTTAAAATTTCATAGGATTTGGAGCTCGCTGGAATCGGCCTCCGGCCAACGCCGGCGCCGCCACCGTTTTGGGATTTTTTATGATTTTAAATGTGTAATAATTAGAGAATTTAATGGAGTGAATTGTGGAATTTTCGGATGAGTTTTGAATAGGTTTGTGAATTTCCGAAGTTTGGTATTTTGGCGGTTAAATAATGTAAAATCCGGCAGTAAGATTTAAGTCAATTTCTGGGAAATGTTGTATTTACAGCTGCCGAGTATGGTATTAAAGTTTGGGTCATTCCGATTTAAGAATATCGAAGTTAGGCAATAATGAGTGTGGTCATGGCTCTCAGTTAATTTTGCCTATTTTGTATAAATATTGGATTTTAGTGGGAAATTAATTATATATTTGGAACAGGACGTGAGGAGGCCCAAGCAGAAGAAGCCTCGGAGCGTCATCAGGCTTAGGCCTAATTTGTGAGTGGACCTTTGTTTTAATTGAAAAACATGCGATGAAGTATCTTGTTAATCATTTATTTCTTTTTCTGAGATTTATTTCTTTCTCGGATATTTGGCAATTTTTCTCCTTTGGAGAGTTTTCCGAAAATGAGATTTTCGGTGGATATATATATTTTGGATATTATGAGTATAGTATGTATATAAATGCTAGCTAGCCATACGTGTTTGGTCCGTCATAATGAGGTAAAATACCATTATGGCGTAACGTGAGTGTTAGACACAAGCGTCATAGTCCTATATGAAAACTACTTTCTTTTTCGGTTTATTTAGGTTTTCATATAGGGAGTCCACACGTAAATACACCGTCCTCTTCGGTCATAATGAGAAAAAATATCATTATGACGCAACGTGAGCGTTAGACGCCAGCGTTGTAGCCTTGTATGAATTTCTATTTTTCTAAATTGTTTCTAGGATTCATACAAGGAGTCTGACGAGTGTAAATACATACGAATATATGTTTATATATAGTTTAGCCAGAGAGGCTCCATTTTATTTGAGTTTGTGACTAGCTAGTGCTAGTCGTGAAATTGTCAGTTTATGAGTTGAGCACTTTTAAGCTGCCGCATGCAATATATTTTTCAATGAAATTAAAATGGGAATGCATAAATATTTTGTTATTAAATTATTTTTGTCCACTCACTCTAACGTTATTAAATGTCTTCCCTTGGGCCCTTCGTTTTAAAATGCCAAGTCTGCAGAGTTCGGATTGGATCTAGTAGGAGACGAGGTATAGTCACCCGTATTTCCACCACCTTTCACCAGTAGGTTACATATTTAACCTACCTGTGTTTTCTTACTTCCACTAGTGTCTAGTAGCTCTGAATACTTAGGTTTAATGTATATATTTTTGGTTGTGGGTGAATACTTGTTGATATTTTAAATATTTGACGAAGGATGTTTAATATCTTAGATAATGTTTATTATCTTGTTGATGGTGTTTGTTTTTGGGGAGCACAAAGGCTCCAGAAGTTAAGGTTGGATTTAGAACCTTTAGACGTGTTTGCAGGTTTCTATTGGAAGGGTTGTCCATTTTCAAAGGAGGTTATACCGAATTTTGCGGTAAATCTTTCCTTGGAGGTGGTCCCCGCACGATTTACTCCGGGTTTAGGGTGAAATTCTGGGCGGGTCGTGTCAGTTCTCCACCCTTTGGCGCGCCTCCACCCCATAAGACTTCAGCAGCGTCCCCGACGAGTCCGTTCTTTTCCAGTTTTCCTCCAAGATTGATCTTGTTTCAAGTTTTGGGTGATCTCGCAGGAAAACTGGAAAAGAACAGACTCGCCAGTGAGGGAAAGTGGTCAGAGACGCTGCTGAAGTCTTCTGGGGTGGAGGCACGCCGTCGTTGACGCCAAAGGGTGGAGAACGGAGGGACATCCGCACTTTAAAGCTAGTGCGGACGTCCGCTCCTGATTCGGCCTGTATATATATATACACGAAAACGATAGAGAGCGCACGTGCATACACCCCTCTGTTCGCCACCGTCTGGCGCCGACGACGGCGCGCCTCCACCTCAGAAGACTCCAACAACGTCCCCGATCACTTTCTCTCCTCGGCGAGTCCGTTCTTTTCCAGTTTTCCAGCGAGATCACCCAAAACTTCAAATAAAGTCGATCTCGTCAGAAACTGGAATTCGGCTGACTCGCCGGAGAGAGAAGTGATCGGGGACGCTGCTGGAGTCCGCTGGGGTGGAGACGCGCCGTCGTCGGTGTCGGACGGTGGCGAACGGAGAGACGTGCGTGCGCACGTGCGCTCTACATCCGGCCTATATATATATATATATATAGAGGGCAATTCCACTAAGGGATCCATTTTTTTGACATATATGAGGGATGGGGGATTACACCAACTTTTCGATCACAAATCACATCTCCACCGTTCAATATGTAGTTCTCCACCGTTCAATATGTAGTTCTATATGAGTAGATCATTTCTGTAATTTTCAGAAATTTTGGTGATTGTTAGGCATTCAAAACTAGGATTTATAATTATAAGCATGAACGGTTCAGGTTTGGCAGATTTGGTTCATTCATTGATTTAATCTTTTTCGACACCTTAACGATCACCAATTGGCTGAAAATTTGCATAATTGATCTATATAAGGACAACAAACTGAATGGTGGAGATTCAAAAATATAATCGAAAAGTTGATATATATAATATATATATATTATATAAATATATATATATAAGGCCCTTCCAATGAGGGATCCCTTTTTTAGACATATATGAAGGATGGGGGATTACACCAACTTTTCGATCACAAAATCACATCTCCACCGTTCAATATGTAGTTTTATATGAGTAGATCACTTCTGTAAATTTTCAGAAATTTTAGTGATCGTTAAGACATTCAAAACTACGATTTATAATTATAAGCATGAACGGTTCAGGTTGGCATATTGG
>WPAB01000067.1:0-38114 GCA_010134655.1 Fragaria nilgerrensis
TGAGAGAGAGAGAGAGAGAGAGAGATAGAGATTCAAATCCTAAGCCCTCTTTGAAACCCAGGTACTCTCTTCTCTGCTTAATTTTCATTCTAAAACCTGGGTTTGAAATTCAGTGGTTTTCAATTCTTTGGTTCTTGTTTTTTGATTTTTGGTGGTTGGATTTGGTGTAAAATTTTTGATGAAATTTTGAAGTGTTTTGGGGTTGAATTCAAGGTAAGAAGATGATGAAGAGGCAGCAGCAGGCGTCGCACTACTGGTTGTTTGACAGTCGAAGCAACTCGAGAAGATCTCCATGGCTTCAGTCGACTCTGGCTGGTACAGTCTCTGTTCTTGTTTGTTGTTCTAGATCAATGTTTTAGAGTTTATTTATATGTTGTTGTGGAAAAGGGGTGTGATTCTGACCGTTAATGTTGTTTTGAGCTTCTGGGATTTGAAAGTTGGGTTCTTTTTAAGTTTTTGTGGTGGGGAATGGGGGACCCTGGTCACCTTGTGTGTAAAGTTTGAAGCTTTTGGTGGAATGAGTGAACAGAATTGGGGGGGGACTGGTGGGTGAGATTGGAAACTGATTCCCTAGTGGTGCAGTTTAAAGTTTAAACTGAATGGTGTCAAATTGCTCATCTTCAATTTTATGAGTGACATTCATGTTCTGTGTTCTGAGGTTAAGTAAAATAGGAAAATTGTTCAGCTTGTCTGTAATTTGAGTAAACTGGTGGGTGTGTAGTTGATAACTAAGTGCCGTTGTGTAAATATAGAATTGCTCTTTGATTATGTAAGAAATTAGCTACAAAGTTCAATACATTAGTTATTGTTTACCAAAGGTTAAGAGTCAAAAGAGTTTACCGATCATCCTTCCCAATAAAATATGGGAAACAATAAAAAAAGATTGATGCGGATGAATACAAATTGCAATATGAAAAATGCTTAGTTATGGTCTTTATATATGTTAATTTTGATATAATATGTTTCTTGGATCAAAATCGTGGCAGGCGGGAAGTTCCACCTTTGTTATTATTACGTTTTGTAACTTTCTTGCTTAGTTGAGCTCAGGCATTTCAAGGTGTACTATCCCCATTGGCAACTCCTGATGAGTACAATAACCAATTTTAGAAAACTTATGTGTAGATGTGGTTTGATTTTTAAGTGCTAATAATATGTGAAGGGACAAATTAATAACATTGCTTAACTGTGTTAGGAGTTAGGACTAATTGTCTTACTAACACTGCCTATAATAATTGATCATTGAGGTCCTCTTGAGGTCCCCTACGACAATGGGGTTGGTAGACTAGGACTGTTGGTGATAGGGCTGGACGGCTGGTAAAATTAACGATGTTCCTTCAACAGAGTGTTACTATATCTTATTGTCATGGCTCTGGTTCTAGCCTTCTGGGTATATGAAGTCAATGTTGTGATGATTGTATAGAGTGCAATAGTGGTATGCATAGTGTTTTCCATGGTGGTCCTCACCACAGATTAACAGAGGTCCACGTTCCACAGAAAACCCTTTTGGTATTTACCTTTTAGTTGATCTCTTAGCTTGAGATATGATATCTATGGCATCATCATGTTTTGGACCTACTGGAAAAATAGTTGTTTTCGAAAGAACCTTCCTTAGGCACATATTATTGATTCCATTATAACAAAGAACATGTATGTGGGACTCAAAAATTAGAATTATTAATGTGCCCAATATCATTTTCTCTCTGTTTGCATCCTGTGTTATTGTTATTCAGCAACTTTAAAGCTGCAGGCACCAAAGTGATGTTACATTAGAATTTGATAGTTTTTGCTAAGAAGGTCGTATGGTATAGTATCATTTTCAATTTGTTAAAGGTACCACGATCACTTCACTAAATGTTCTTTCTTCTTTAATGGCAGAGCTAGAGAAGAATACAGAGGCCATGCTAAAGCTCATTCAGGAAGATGCAGATTCCTTTGCGCAACGTGCAGAGATGTATTACAAGAAGCGACCGCAGCTAATTGGCATGGTTGAAGAATTTTATCGAGCTCACAGGTCATTGGCTGAGAGATATGATCTAGTTAAGTCCGATTCAGGAAGTCGCCTCTTGACAACATTAGGGTCTCCATTCTCAACCAAATGCCATTCAGAGAAGTCGATGAGTGTAGTGGATGAAACCTATGATAGCCTCTCCGAAACCTGTGAACCTGAGGAGTACACCGAGTCTGAAGTTGATGATCCCGACCTGGAGGATGAAACCCCAGTTGATAAAGTAACAGAAGAGAAGGTTTCATGTGGAGTTAGTCAGGATGAAGTGAGGAAGTAAAGGAAGAATTAGAGAGGCTTCAGGAGGAGAATAGAATTCAGAAGGATCAGCTAAAGCAGAAAGATGATGAGAAGAGAGAGGTAATAAGACAGTTGAGTGTAGCTGTGGATGTTTACAAACAGGAAAATGTGAAACTGAGGAAGTATCTTGCCCGAGAATCAGCAGATAATTCGAGTCCCTACTTCGAGTTTAAAAAATTAAAGGGTACATTTCTAGGGAAGTTGTTTAACAGGTCCCCAAAGTCTCATGCTCCAATTGTTGCACTCTAGGGGTGTATTAACATGCTTGCAATTAGTATAAGTTTTAGGCCACAGTTTATATAAATGTCTATATCGGGGAATTGCCCTGTAATTTATATTAGGATTCTAGTATTTCCTTCAAAGACTTGCTCAGATTCCCTATGTTGTTTGTGTGCTATTCTGCATTGATTGTAGCTCGATTACATTGGTAGTACCCCCTGTCTTCATTATTTATTGTTAGTTCATGGAACTCATCTGAAGTATATCCATCGTATGCAGCAGACACAATGGTCATTTATGCTTTCGTGATTTAGATTCATGGATAGATTAGAGAGTGAGATGAAATGAAAATAAGGATAGAGAATGAGAACAACAAATTAAAAGACTGAAGGTACAGCTTTTATTTTTCTGAATTCTGTTGGATGCAATATCCTATCACAATTCTTAAGAATGACACACACTGCATTTACCCTAAAGATCACACTAAAGCATTATATATACTACCAAAATAGTTTACAGACATAAAGTGAACCACTATTACATAATAATTGAAGCTTTTCCAGTTCAACCAAGATTACAACAATCTCTCAAACACCAGAAACCTGCATTACACAGAAAACCAGCAACCCAAGAATGAAAAATCCATGTAGAGGCAGAGTTAATGAAGTAACAGAAACTGAATGAGAAGTTGGCATAGGAGCCCCAGATGGTGAAAAACCCCAATTCTGGTTCAGGAGCAGCAACAGTAGCTTCAGGGTTTGGTGGACTGGGGCTTGATGGGATTGTGGGGAGTGATGACTCACTTGGAGAGAGTGGCACACCAGAAGGTGAGGGAAACAAAGGAGAAATATCTGGGGATAAAGCTGGAGATGAAGAGATAGTGGAGCTGGAGCACCTGGTAAAACTGCAGGTGCTGCAGAGATTGAGGAAATCTTTGTAGCTAATGAAGAAGAAGAATAAGCCATGAAAACCATGAACATTGCCATGAAGGACACAAGGAAGCCATAATTAATGATGATATGGTAATCAATCTAGTTCAGAATAGTAGAACTTCAATAAATGTGTGCTCGAGTTTGGGAAAGGAAAAGGGGATGGAAATAGAGTAAAGAGTTGGGGAAGAGGTATGTAAGGTTAAAAGGGTGAATGTGAGGAGAAAGTGGTTGGTGGGGACAAAAACAACAGAAAGGGCCAAAACAGAAATGGAACCTGCAGCTGCTATTGGTAATACAGCTCTACATGTTTTGCTAAGTGACAAGATTGGTGTGTGAACTTTCTTCTGTAAGAACATGAACATGAGGTGTCTAGCTCTCCTTTCCCTCTGAATAGGTTTAAAATTTTCTGCAACGCCCGTGAAGCTTTTGTTTTAGGCTTTTAAATCTTGGCACCTATGCATTAATTCATAGTTTCATACTGTTGGTGCCTTGTGATAACTAAAATGCCATAAGGGTAAGTTTTTTATGTACTCTTTGTTACATCCAGAAGTACAGTAAAAAAAATGGGTTGAGGCTTGAGGGAGTTGTCCTAGTCAGTGAAGCAAAAAGTTGTGTACTTTGCAGCTCTAAGAGTCTAAGCTTTATGAAAGCAGCAGATTTGTTATTGTTGATTCTGAGGTTAGCCAAAGGAGAAGTCATTTCTTTATCAGAAATGGGGTCAGAAGCATAATAATGAAACAATGATCACTGAGGAATGTGGAATCCACTTGTTGATGGTTCTGAATCTTTCTGGGTTTGTTTAATATTCTGATGATGGGCGTAGTGGCTTTGCTTTTGAGACCGTTAGAGCAACCGTGGCTGATTCCGGCAGCCACTAGCCGGTAGTGAATAATTGGTGTGGTGAGGAAAGGTGAGTAGGGTAGAATGATGGGTTGTGTTGTTTTGGAAGGATATTGAAACGGGCAGACAGACTAGAATAGTAGAGCTTGCATGTGGTTTTCTCTTTAATTATTTGCTCTTTATAATGTGAGATGCCTTTTATGAACACTGAAATCTATGTTGCTTTTGTAGTAGGGTTGGAATGGTTTGTTCGGAGCCATAACTATGAATCGAAAAGATCTTGTTGGTATTTGGTAATTGGTAGCTGAAAACATTCAAGGATTGTATCCTATTAGATCTGGGAAAGAATAAGAGAGAAATGTTGTGGTTATTATGGTTGGTCTGCTTCTCGGCTGAATCGAAAAATCCAAAGTTCAAAACTATGGTTTCTTGGTTGGAATGTCACATTGTGGGAGTTCAAAACTTCAAATATTAAAATATAGAACTGACCACGATTGTTAAGTTTATTTAGCTTAAATTAATAAAACAAACAAGAATGTTGATATGGCCGAGTTGGTCTAAGGCGCCAGATTAAGGTTCTGGTCCGAAAGGGCGTGGGTTCAAATCCCACTGTCAACATTGTGTTCTGCATTTTTCAATATAGCTTCTCCCTCTCTTAAGCCATCTTGAAGCTTTGAATGCATCAGCTTATTATTCATCAGATAGTCTAGTATCTTCTCATCTTCAACTGTTAAGTATGAAACTGATCTTATAGACAGGCCCAAATCCACCTTCCCCAAGTTTATTAGCATTCGCAGAGTATCTGTTGCAGTCTTTACAGTAGAAAAACTAAATAAGGGCAATTCTTGATCCTAGCTTCTGTCCGCCTATCAATGTTATCTGCACCTCCTCCAATAACTTCATCATGGGGAACTGTTGATGCAAAATTGGAGCCCATTTGGAACAATCTTATCTTACTTGATGATCACAGAAGCGTTTCCGCCAGGTTACCTAATCTCTGCAGGTTACAAGTTGAAGTTGCAATAAGTAAACAAGGTTTGCTTCTAAATGTTAGGTAAAAGCAGAATGGTTGATATTTCTCTTATTCTAGGAAATTCATATATCACATAAATGTGTTCTAGATAAGCTTGATGTGTTTACGAGAGAAAGAATGTTACTATTGTAAGGAACTGAGGATAACCCATTGCATCAGTGCAGAAGTATAAACATACTGGCATTGTTACTGTCAGAGAATATCTGTGCTCTCCCCAATTTTAATTCTAACAATTAAGAATAGCGATATATTCAACCTATAACAAACTACTCAAACCTTCACGAGATTCGAATAAGAGCCAAGAGAAAGGCCGAAGGAGCTACAATAGCCAACCAAAGCTTCCACTTCTTACTATCTGTAAGTTTATTATGTGGTTCATATTCTCAACATGTGACATTTGTACAAGACCTAGGCATATGAGGAATATCAAGACCTAGCATATGAGGAATATCACTAGGTAGACTCTCATCCATAGGAGTGACAACATCTTTTTGTTGTAACGAGTGAAAGAAAGAACACAGATTTACGTGGTTCACTAACGATGCGTTAGCTACGTCCACGGACAGAAGGAGAACAGCCCTTTTATTATGTTGAGAAGAGTGCAAAAACCGGCTTACACAATAGGTTGTATATATATATACAACTCTAAACCCTGATATACTAGTCCTAATAGGAAACCATAACCTAGTATAACTCGATATACTAATCCTAGTATAACCCGATATACAGATAAGCCGTCAGAACAGATTTGACGGTTCAAGGCATATATCAACAAATCTCCACCTTGACTTGAATCCTCTCACAGATAACAGATGTACCAGATGCACCATAGTGATGCCAGATGAACAGATAACTCCTTCTGCCTCAGATGTCGCCCCCAAAGGGCAACTAACAGCTTGTAACATTTAGCAAGTCCAAACAATGTTGAAACTTGCTGTGTGGAACCGGCTTGGTGAACATATCAGCGGGATTGTCAGCAGTGCCCACCTTCTTCACCTTAATTCTGCTCTCATCTCTCAGAAAATGATACCTGACATCAATGTGCTTGGTCCTCTCATGATGAACTTGATCCTTTGCTAAACATATTGCACTCAAACTGTCACAGTACACTATAGCCTGATCATGATGCAAACCAAGACTACTGACCAGACCCCTTAACCAAATGCCTTCCTTTGCAGCGGCTGTCAGAGCCATGTACTCTGCTTCAGTAGTAGACAAGGTCACTGTCGGCTGCAAAGTAGCTTTCCAGCTAACAACAGAGCCACCAAGAGTAAAGACATAACCAGTCATAGACCTCCTAGTGTCAACATCTCCAGCATAATCGCTATCTGAATAGCCTGTTACCAAACAGCTTGTATCACTTCCATAAATGAGACCGACATCAGACGTACCTTTGAGGTACCGGAAAATTCTCTTCACAGCTTGCCAATGCTCCTTTCCAGGGTCACCCATAAATCTGCTGACAACACTCACAGCATGTGCGAGATCAGGCCTAGTGCAAACCATAGCATACATCAAGCTTCCAACTGCACTAGCATAAGGAACTCGAGACATGTATTCCTTCTCCTCAGCAGATTTAGGTGCAAACGCAGTAGACAGATGAGTATTTGCAGCACTTGGAGTATCTAAAGATCTGGATGTAGACATACCAAACCTGGATAAAATTTTCTGGATGTAACTTTTCTGTGATAAGAAAAGCTTCTTCTGACTTCTATCCCTGTAGATCTCCATTCCCAAATTTTCCGAGCTGCTCCCAAATCCTTCATCTCAAACTCTGCACTGAGGAGACCCTTCAACTTCTGAATATCAGACTTGTCTTTTGCAGCTATCAGCATATCATCTACATACAGGACCAGATAAATGAGGGAACCATTTGTTAACTTGTTGTAGTAAACACAACAATCATACGGACTCCTGATGTAGCCGATCTCTATCATATAGCTATCGAACCTCTTGTACCACTGTCTAGGGGACTGCTTTAGTCCATACAAGGACTTCTTCAACTTGCAAACATAGTCTTCCTTTCCAGGGACTTGAAAACCATCTGGTTGAGTCATGTAGATCTCTTCTTCCAATTCTCCATGTAAGAACGCTGTCTTCACATCTAGTTGCTCAAGCTCCAGATCCTGGTGCGCAACTATGGCTAGTAGCACCCTGATAGAAGTATGTCTGACCACAGGTGAGAAAATCTCATTGTAGTCAACTCCCTCTTTCTGATGAAACCCTCTTGCAACTACACGAGCTTTATACTTGATGCCCTCAGCAGGTGACAACCCTTCTTTCTTCTTGAAAACCCATTTGCAAGTAATAACCTTTCTCCCCTGACCAGGTCGTTTGGTCAATTCCCAAGTCTGATTTTTCTGAAGTGACTCCATTTCATCTCCCATTGCAGCAAGCCATTGAGCTGACTCTGTACTTGTAACTGCTTCCTTGTAGGTGGACGGCTCATGAGGATCCACCTCCTCAGCAACCTGTAGTGCATAAGCCACCATGTCCTCAAAACCATACCTTATAGGTGGTTTCCCAAAATTTGGTCTCCTAGATCGCTCTAGAGCCAAACTATGCTGATTTGCAGCCAATTGTTCTGATTCTGAATGTAGGTGTTGATCTTCTTGTCGAGATTTACTCACATCTTCAGTGACTTGTTGCTCCACCTGTTTCTCAACACTACAATTTTCTGATACAACCACAGACTTCACAGTAGGGTTAAACATAGAATTTTCATCAAATACTACGTTCCTACTCAGTATAACCCTCCTTTCAGATGGAGACCAGATTCTGAAACCTTTAACCCCATCTCCATAGCCTACAAACACTCTTTTTTAGCTCTTGGTTCTAACTTACCCTCACTTACATGATAGTAAGCAGAACACCCAAAAACCCTCAGATTGGAGTAATCAGCAGACTTACCAGACCACATCTCATAAGGTGTTTTGAGATGTATACCTGTGTGTGGTCCACGGTTTATCAGATAACAAGCAACATTCACCGCTTCTGCCCAGAACCTTCTTTCTAATCCAGCATTAGAGAGCATGCACCTAGCTCTCTCCAGAAGTGTCTGATTCATACGTTCTGCTACACCATTTTGCTGTGGTGTGTACCGGACTGTATGATGCCTTGCAATACCTTCAGTCTTGCATAACTCATCAAATTCAGCAGAACAGAACTCCAGACCATTATCAGTTCGCAGCCTCTTGATCTTCTTCCCAGTTTGATTTTCCACTAATGCCTTCCAGTGCTTAAAATTCTTGAAGGCGTCACTTTTATGCTTCATCATGAACACCCAAGTCATTCTTGAGTAGTCATCAATCATTGACACAAAATATCTGTGACCTCCCAAAGAGTCAACGCGAGATGGACCCCAACAATCAGAATGAATATAATCAAGCGTGCCTTTAGTTCTATGAATCGCTTTAGGAAATTTACTGCGATGTAGCTTCCCAAAGATACAATGTTCACAGAAACTAAGATCCTTGACCTTGTGGCCACCAAGAAGATCATTCTTTGACAGAATTTGCATCCCTCTTTCACTCATATGACCAAGCCTCATGTGCCATAGCTTGGTCATATCATCCTTGTGAACCTCTGATGATGCAACAGCAGCCGAGCCTGACAGCGTTGAACCTTGCAGAATATACAAAGTACCTCGCTTGACACCTTTCAGAACCACATTGACACCTTTGTAGACATTCAAAATTCCACATGAGCCTGTGTACTTGAAACCTTTGCTATCTAGAAGACCCAAAGAAATCAGGTTTTTCGTCATGTGTGGAGCATGCCTAACATCATTCAATGTACAGAATTTACCATCATGTGTCCGAATTTTTATTGAGCCAATTCCAACCACCTTACTTGCAGAATCGTTTGCCATAGAAATATTTCCTCCATCTATCTGCTCATAGGTTGAAAACCACTCTCTGCGTGGACATATATGATAAGATGCCCCGGTATCCAAAATCCACACATCCCTGTGATGTTTGTGTGCATCTGCAACCAAGGCCAGGTCTTCTTCCGAAGTGGTGTCAACTTCTGCTACAACAGCAGTACCTGATGCTTTCTCAGACTGCTTCTTCTTCTTTGGACATTCGTTTTTCCAATGTCCCTTCTCTTTACAGTAGTTACAGACATCATTGGATTTGGAACCCTTTGAAACTGGATTCTTGAATTTCTTCTTCCCCGAGCCTTTCTGTCCCAAACTTCCACTGGCTACCAACCCTGTAGCCTGACTGTCTGAACTAGTGACGGTCGCCTTATGACGCATATCTCTAGTATGTAAAGATGATCTAACATCCTCCAGAGTCAGAGTATCTCTCCCACCAATAAAAGAATCCACAAAATTCTCATACGACGAAGGTAGAGATACCAACAGAATTAGAGCAGCATCCTCATCATCAACTTTAACATCGATATTACGCAACTCTAATAGAACAGTGTTTAACTGATCTAGGTGATCTCTTAGGGATGTACCTTCTTCCATACGCAGACCGAACAGACGTCGCTTTAGAAGCAACTTGTTGGTTAAAGACTTCGTCATGTATAGACTCTCAAGCTTCAACCACAGACCAGCCGCAGTTTCCTCCTCTGCGACCTCGGTGATTATATCATCTGCAAGGCACAACAGAATTGTCGAGTGTGCCTTCTCCTCCAGACTGGCCATCTCAGCGATTTCTTGATCCCCTGGCTTCTTAACCAGCGGCGCCCACATACCTTGTTGTTTTAACAAGGCTCGCATCTTGATCTGCCATAAACTGAAACTGTTCCTCCCTGTGAATTTATCAATCTTCACATTTAAACCAGACATCTTTCTTGGCGGAAATCACAACCTTGCTCTGATACCAATTTGTTGTAACGAGTGAAAGAAAGAACACAGATTTACGTGGTTCACTAACGATGCGTTAGCTACGTCCACGGACAGAAGGAGAACAGCCCTTTTATTATGTTGAGAAGAGTGCAAAAACCGGCTTACACAATAGGTTGTATATATATATACAACTCTAAACCCTGATATACTAGTCCTAATAGGAAACCATAACCTAGTATAACTCGATATACTAATCCTAGTATAACCCGATATACAGATAAGCCGTCAGAACAGATTTGACGGTTCAAGGCATATATCAACATCTTTACACCATCAATGGCATCTACTTATGACATGGTTGATCGTTTTAGAAGAATATCTTTGCTGCTTGAAGATGAATCATCTGCATCTGGGCCGAACAGACTTGAAAATGTAGTTCTTTGGGATGAGGCAGAGCAATTGATTCCTTGCTTAGCATAGAAATGACATCCAACATGCATGGTCGGTCAATGGCCCTTTCTTGAACGCATAAAAGGCCGATCTGAGTGTATCTCATAACTTCATTGCTTGAGTGTATCCGAGTGTATTTCAGTGCTGAATCCATCAACACCAGTCCGTTGCCGTCTTTCCACAAATTCCAAGCCTAAAACAACCCAAATTCCATAGATTAGCAAAAAAAATATGTTAAATATAATAAGTGAATGAACTTGCTTACCCAGCCAAGTAGGTTTTAGACTGATCAACACCAATGTTCTTCTTTCCACTTATGACCTCTAATATGATCACCCCAAAGCTGAAAACATCTGATTTTTCAGAGAAGAGTCCATCCATGGCATATTCGGGAGACATGTAACCACTAACGATCAGCAGGTTAAATGCAGTAGAAACTAAAAGGTAATTACTAATTAGCAATGTGATCAGCGAACATAGAACATCTGGCTTTATTGTGAAAAGATAAACCATAGAACATAACTTACATTGTACCAACAACCCGGTTTTGGGATGCTGCAACAACCATAGAAAAGATAAACCATCTGGCTTCAATAATCTGTAAGCTCCAACACAGGAATTTTGGTTAGGCTTTTGGGATGCTGCGCTGAAGAAGAAGAAAAAATACTAATTTATGAGTTCATGGCCAACAATAGTCTGAATTCCTTCATCTTTGGTTTGTCCATGTCTCCATGATCTTTCAAGATGCTGCAACAACCATAGAAAAGATAAACCATCTGGCTTCAATAATCTGTAAGCTCCAACACAGGAATTTGGTTAGGCTTTTGGGATGCTGCGCTGAAGAAGAAGAAAGCATACTATTTATGAGTTTATGCCCAACAATAGTCTGGATTCCTTCATCTTTGGTTTGTCCATGTCTCCATGATCTTTCAATATTGTAATCAAATTTTCCAGTTATTAGTCAATTATTGTAAATCTCGATCTTTTCTATTGAAAGATCATGGAGACATGGACAAACCAAAGATGAAGGAATCCAGACTATTGTTGGGCATGAACTCATAAATTAGTATTTTTTCTTCTTCTTCAGCGCAGCATCCCAAAAGCCTAACCAAATTCCTGTGTTGGACCTTACAGATTAGTGAGACTTTGTTTTTGAACTCCTCCAATCCTTGTCTGGAAATTTTCGATAGCCTTTTCACTGCAATTTCTTGTCCTTCTTGAAGCAACTTACGCTGCAGTTTCCACACGCACATTGAAGGTGAATAATGAAGAAGATCTTCGCATACCAAAACATAAATTAAAAAAATCACTTTTTGAAAGTGATGCAAAAGCAGGGAACTGAAGTCTTGCTTTATAACAGGCCCATATCCACCTTCCCCAAGCTTATTAGAGTCCGCAAAGTCATCTGTTGCAGTCTTTATTGCAGAAAAACTAAAGACCGGTAGATCATGGTCCTTCTGTCTGCCTAATTCCATGTTTTTTGCACTTCTAACTTCATTAGGTTGCATTGCTTGATCAGATTCTCGTTTGGTTACTCGATCTTCTTTTTACAATAAATGGAAAAAGTGAGTTGCTTCTAAATTACGAAAATCAGAATAAGTAAAATATCATTTGTGATGCATGTGTGCTACAAAATAGCGCTGCTGACACTCTATTTACATGCTTGCGTTACACATTTACAGCAGAGGGGTTTATCTAAACACAATCCCATTGGAGTGTAGGATTATTACTGTAATAGTGTAAATAACAGTCCCCTGATATAGTTTAAGCAATTACATTAAGGATTGATTATACCTAGCTAAAGTCTCATTATGTTCAAGAACGTACCAAAAAGAGAGAGTTTTCTTCTTCTTAACAGATAACAGAGGTTGCAAACCACCATTAAAACGACAGAAGTTCCAATAGCGGCACCAATCCATATCCGCTGATGTGCTGCATGTATAGGCAAACAATTAGCTATAGTTTAGGCAAACATGCTCATTACAAACAAGCCAAGGATTAGTAGACTTACAGCTGCTGTCGGCTGACTTTGTCGTTAAGAAATAAAATTTTTGAACTGTAACTTGTGCCGTCTGCAATGAATTCCATGCCGCCAATCCAATACCGACATCCAGTCTGATTAGCATACAGAAAAATGAATCCTCGGCAGTTACAATCTGATGCTGATGCTGAGACTTGTGTTTGAATCAGTTGTTGATGTTGTAGGTGTTGAGTGAGCTGCTCCATTCAAGCAGAAAATCTGGACTACTGCTCCAATAACTAACAGAATCACTTGTGTAGTTAATGTAGCCGTATTGCATGACCTTTGTATTTATTTTTCATACATAGCTCTACTATTGTATTTTCATTTCATAGTTAGGTATAGGTTAATCTGTAGTAGTATAAATATCCTCCAGTTTGGAGAAGAATATATCAGGGCAATTATACCATTACCTCTATTCTTGACATGGTATCAGAGCGTTCTGCTCTTGAGACCGATACCCATATCTAGAATTCTAGATTTACCCATACCACTCCCATATTCCGCTGCCAAAATACCAAGAGAAGAACTTTGTTTCTTCACCTTACCCAGTACCCAGATCACACCAAACTCTAGCTTGAAGATCAAGCACGAGTTCATACCCATACCCAGATCATATCTAATTCTGATTGCCCATTACCCATACCAAATTTTTTGCTCAAAGATTGAGCAAAACTCTTACCCAGAAATTACCAAGAACAAATTTTTGTTCGACAATACCCAATACCTAAGAACAACCCGTTTCTGTTCTTAAATATACCCATTACCATATCAAGAACAGTTTTGTTCTTCAGTAACCTTACCTGATTAGTTTGGAATTTCATTGTCTTCTGAAATTTCAGATTTGTCTCTAAGCAGGAAGTGGCGACGAACTCAGCTCCGAAGATCGATTCAGACCGTAGTCCATCACCGGAGTACCACCGCGCAGTCGCCGACGAGAATCACCGTCCGGCGCCGTCGAGCCTCAGATCAGATCGCAGCTGCTCTAACCTCCATACTACCTCGGCGTCGCTCATCAGAAGGCAGCTCCATCAATATCAGCCGGATTCCCGCCTTCAGAACGCCGCGCCGTCACCACAGACCGCCGCGACCGCACTCGACGACCCTCGGTCAGCCAGATCGAGTAGTTCGAGTCCTCAACCTCGTTTTGTTCACAGAGCACAATCTTTGTACTCAGAAGATTCGGGCTCACCCATTTACTCAGGCCCGTGTCCAATTTGGGCCCGTAACTGGTGGTGCCAATGTTTGTTCTAATACCAAGGCCCAAATCATTGTTTAGCCGAGAAGGTGATCAGAATTATTATTCTTTGAAAGGGTGTAAATTAGATTAGAAATTTAATCTTTGTACCGTCGAGCTTACTCGTTCAACTCAACTAGGCTCATCCAATTAGTGCGATGTCTAAGGCAAGGATCGAATAAGAGAAAGGTTGAAAGCGAGCATTGCTCCATTGAAATCTTAACCCTCCTTACCTGGTCGTATTAAAAGGAGTTACCGAAAAGGTTGCGCGGTAGGCAACACCCAATGATCATATTTCTCTTCTCTTTACTCGGAAATTAAATTCTACATTATGGTTCTCGAAGTTCATCTCAAACATCAACAATAAACTCTGAATCTTCTTCTCAACATAAAGGACGATCATCATCTAATGATCATGGCCCTATTGTTCCAGAAAAAATTGGATAGCACCAATTTTATTTCTTAGTCTAAACATGTCAAGTTGAACATCACTGGCCGAGGTAAACTTGGTTATCTCACTGGCAAGAAGAAAGCACCATCCGAAGAAGAAGCTGAAGAAGGTTATGAAGTTTGGGTTGAAGAAGACAGTCTTGTTCAAGCATGGCTTCTCAGTTCCATGCACAAGGAGGTTAGAGAAAATTATGAAGGTTTGGAGACAGCTAAAGAAATTTGGGATGCTGTTAAAACTACTTTTTTAGTAGCCCAAGATGATACACGAAACTATGAGCTACAAATAGCTTCGGTTTCCACCAAACAAAATAGAGCTCCTCTTCATGGCTACTACAACAATATGAAGAAAATATGGCAAGAGCTTGACATATTGGATCCTCTCAGACTCAAGGATGCAGATTCTATCACCAACATGGCTAATAAGGGTCACCAAGCATCATGTCTATTTCTTTTTGGCCGGACTAGACCCTCACCTTGATGGAGTCCGGAGTAGAATCCTAAACACAAAGCCGTTGCCTTTTATAGAAGAGGCTTATTCTCAAGTCAGTGGTGAGCATAATAGACTCCAAAAGATGATGTCTGACACCAAGCATGAGGGATCAGCCATGATTGCTCAATATCGGCCACCACATGTTCGTAGCTCCCAGCCTTCTTCATCTACACCTCCGTTGAAATCACCCTCTCAAGGACCCATGAAATGCACTCACTGCAAATCAACTAGTCATATGATAGAGACTTGTTTCTACTTGATTGGCTATCCTGACTAGTGGGATGATCACATTGCCAATCGCAAGGAGGCCCAAGCAAAAGAAGTACGAGAGAAAGCGAAATCATTCCAACCCCATGGAAACAAGAACCCAAAGAGCTACCGCCCAAAGGCAAACCCCAGGCCTCTCTTTAAATTACTTTACCATACCCGAGTTCAAATACAACTTCTGACGAACCTGTTCATGGTGATCACTCTGGTAACTCCACTTTTGCCTTCATGACCACTTCAGGTAAACCTGTCTCTTTGCTCTCAAGCAACTCTGCCTTTAATCGAAAAGATATGTGGATAATTGATTCAGGTGCAACTGACCATATGACTAATAACTCTAGCAATATTAACCATTTAATCCCAGTTCGCCGGTCTGGCGTAACTAATACCAATGGTGAATCCTACCCCATTATTGGTGCTGGTTCTGTCACTCTTACAGATTCCATTACCCTTGACACTTTGTTACTTGTTCTTTCCTTATCCCATAATCTCCTGTCTGTCAAACAAATAACCCAACAATTTTATTGTTGTGTAATCCTTTACCCTTGGTGTTGCATATTTCAGGACATCCTCACATGGGAAATCATTGGGCGGGGTATTGAGAATGGGGGATTATACTACATGGAGATGATAACTGCGGGTAATCTTCGTGCAAGTGAAGTGCATCAAATTCAAGAACAAATTTGGTTATGGCATAAGAGATTGGGACATCCATCATTTGGTTATCTCCAAACTCTATTCCCTCTATTATTTCAGCATAATGAACCATCAGACTTTAAATGCAACACTTGCATTTTAGGCAAGAGTCACCGTGTAAGCTATCCAGTGAGCACAAATAAAAGTATTTCCCCATTTGATCTTGTTCACTCTGATGTTTGGGGGCCTTGTCCACCAACGCTCTCTGGAATGAAATGGTTTGTTCTCTTCGTTGATGATTGCACCCGAATGAGTTGGATATACTTGCTACGAAATAAAGTGATGTTCTTTCAGTATTTCAGACTTTTCATGCCATGATCCAAACTCAATTCCAGAAGCCCATTAAAGTACTCCGCACGGATAATGGTGGAGAGTATGTAAACCACCTTTTTCACCAATATCTAGCTACCCATGACATCATTCATCAAACCACCTGTCCTCAAACCCCTAAACAAAATGGTGTGGCAGAACGAAAGAACTGCCATATTCTTGAAGTTGCTCGCTCCATGTTGATTGGAGCTCATATGCCTGAATATTTTTGAGGAGATGCTATCCTAACTACTGCATACCTCATAAATAGACTTCCTACACAAGCCCTTCAGTCCACAGCAAAGAAAAATTGCCCACTACCAAAAACGCCAATTCAAGCTCTTGAAAGTTATTTGCCTTTACCCCCTACCCATGCTCTTGATCCAAAGATTTTTGGTTGTGTAGCTTATGTACATATCCATCGAACCAAGAGGACTAAGTTGGCAGCTTGTGCTGAAAAGTGTGTTTTCATCGGTTATGCTTCAACTCAGAAAAGATATCGGTGTTATAACCCCACTAGTAAACGTTCCTATGTTTCAATGGATGTTACATTTTGTGAACATGAACTATATTTCCCCGAAGACTCCTCTTCAGGGGAGAGTCATGCTGAGGAAGAACAGTCTTTAGGGGATTGTTTGGGTCCCTTGGATCAAGTGGATACCAGATACATGAGAATAGTGAAGTGAGAAGAATGAGCATGGAGCTACTGAAAGGAGTAACCAGTTACCAGCAGATTCTGTACTCGGTGAAAATGTCATTCAGTTGCCAACTCAAGAATCAGCAGAGATAGATACTTCTTCTCCTTCTACTACCCCATCAACACCAATGTTCCCTGAGGATGATCTAGAGGTAACTAATAACCCTGTGTTTGAATTTCATGATAATATAAATTCTGAGTCTAACCCTGAAACATAACCAAGTAGCATCATAGGGATCCATAAGTTACCATTTCGGAAAAATCGAGGTCAACCAAAGGCTCAATATGAACCAGATCAAAAAGCCAAGGCCAAATATCCCATAAGCAATTACATGTCCTCCCATAGGTTATCCAAGTCATATGCGTCTTTTGTATTTCTTTTATCTGCTATTGTCATTCCAAATAAAGTGCAGGAAGCTCTAGCTGATCCTAAGTGGACTAAAGCTATGGAGGATGAAATGGAAGCTTTGCAAAAGAATCACACATGGGAACTAGTGCCAAAACCCGCAGGGAAGAGAACATTAGGGTGTACATGGATCTATACATTGAAGTATGCGGCTGATGGTACGCTGGATAGATACAAAGCCAGATTGGTTGCAAAAGGATATACTCAGACATATGGTATTGACTATCAGGAGACTTTTGCACCAGTGGCTAAGATGAATATTGTTCGAGTATTACTATCATTAGTAGCTAACTTAGACTGGCCTTGAAGCAGTTTGATGTGAAGAATGCTTTCCTGCATGGAGACTTGAAGGAAGAAGTCTACATGGATCTACCTCCAGGCTACTCTCTACCTTCACAAGCAAGAATGGTGTGCAAGTTGAAGAAGTCTTTGTATGGACTAAAGCAGTCCCTGAGGGCGTGGTTTGGAAGATTCAGCCAATCTATGAAACAATTTGGTTACAAACAAAGCAACTCTGACCATACATAATTTCTGAAACGAAGGAAAGACAAACTTACTGCACTTATCATTTATGTCAATGATATGATTGTGACAGGTAATGACCCAGAAGAAGTGAAGAGACTCCAAAACATCTTTCGTCTGCTTTTGAGATGAAAGATCTTGGCGGACTCAAATACTTCTTAGGGATTGAGGTGGCTAGATCAAATGAGGCATTAGCCTATCTCAAAGGAAGTATGTGGTTGACTTGCTCGTAGAGACTGGCTTGTGTTAGCATGTAAACCTGCTGATACACCGATGGAGCAAAATCACAAGTTAGCAGAATATCCAAACCAAGTGCCTACTAACAAGGAGAGATATCAAAAGTTAGTAGGCAAGCTGATTTATCTTTCACATACCCGACCTGATATTGCATATGCTGTAAGCATTGTAAGTCAATTCATGCACGCACCAAGTGAAGATCACATGGAAGTAGTATACAAAATTTTGAGGTACTTGAAGACAAATCCAGGCAAATGATCATGTTTTCCAAAAATAATCATACGAAGATAAAAGAATATATAGATGCAGATTGGGCCGGTTCCATCACTGATAAAAGGTCCACTTCAGGTTACTTTACCTTTGTGGGAGGTAACTTAGTCACATGGAGAAGTAAGAAGCAAAAAGTGGTTGCTAGATCCAGTGCATAAACTAAATATAGAGGAATGGCTCCTGGAGTATGTGAAATGTTATGGCTAATGAAGGACTTGGGATTCAAATCCAAGTATGCTATGAATTTGTATTGTGACAATAAAGCAACCATTGATATAGCACACAATCCAGTTCAACATGCACTACGCCAATTTTGCCTTCAAACAACCGGCAATGCCCGTCGTCTGATTACTTTTTTGCGTGTCGTCTATCGAGCTGCCATCTGATAAGCATTCAGTCGACATGCATAATCTGTCGTCTGAGAAAGGTTATACGACATATTGTATGTCGTCTGTATGAATTCAGGTTCGTAACATAAAAATAAATCTATCGTTAGAAAACATTACAACGATAGTTCTCTATCGTTGAAAGAAGAATTAATCAGCAAATGATTTCATCCGTCTGTCGTCTCAAATTTATTCTAACGTCACTTATATGACGTCGGAATGACTTTTTTATCTATCCGCTTAATTTATCCGTTGTCTGCATTCTAGTATTACTATGCTTTTCTGTCGTCTGATGACGACATACACTATTGTCTTCTTTTACTTTAAGACGACATATAAATATCGTTTGAAAGATATAGAGATGTCAAAGTCTATGGGGTCATCTGTTGTCTGATTTGGATTTGGATGTCAATTATAAAGTCTCAACAAAATTAAGCATTTGCACAACATAATTCAGAAATCTCAAATTCATTCTCATTGCCAAAACCAACAAAATTTACAAAGAGCTATTGTTCTAAAGACACCTATAAGCTATAACATCAATGAGTTATTATTTCTGAAAAGACCTATATAATACATCTTCAATGGTCATTTCATATGTAACTTAAAAAACTACATAAAAGAGACATCAAACCAAATACAAGCAACTACAATTCTAGAGTGCATAAAGTCCTCTTAACTGTAATGATGTACTCTAATACATTCTTCAACCAAATTCAATATACCACCATTTACTCAAGTGTTTCCTGCCAAACTGAAGATACTGTTGATATATGCCTTGAACCGTCAAATCTGTTCTGACGGCTTATCTGTATATCGGGTTATACTAGGATTAGTATATCGAGTTATACTAGGTTATGGTTTCCTATTAGGACTAGTATATCAGGGTTTAGAGTTGTATATATATATACAACCTATTGTGTAAGCCGGCTTTAGCACTCTTCTCAACATAATAAAAGGGCTGTTCTCCTTCTGTCCGTGAACGTAGCTAACGCATCGTTAGTGAACCACGTAAATCTGTGTTCTTTCTTTCACTCGTTACAACAAATTGGTATCAAGAGCAAGGTTGTGATTTCGCCAAGAAAGATGTCTGGTTTAAATGTGAAGATTGATAAATTCACAGGGAGGAGGAACAGTTTCAGTTTATGGCAGATCAAGATGCGAGCCTTGTTAAAACAACAAGGTATGTGGGCGCCGCTGGTTAAGAAGCCAGGGGATCAAGAAATCGCTGAGATGGCCAGTCTGGAGGAGAAGGCACACTCGACAATTCTGTTGTGCCTTGCAGATGATATAATCACCGAGGTCGCAGAGGAGGAAACTGCGGCTGGTCTGTGGTTGAAGCTTGAGAGTCTTACATGACGAAGTCTTTAACCAACAAGTTGCTTCTAAAGCGACGTCTGTTCGGTCTGCGTATGGAAGAAGGTACATCCCTAAGAGATCACCTAGATCAGTTAAACACTGTTCTATTAGAGTTGCGTAATATCGATGTTAAAGTTGATGATGAGGATGCTGCTCTAATTCTGTTGGTATCTCTACCTTCGTCGTATGAGAATTTTGTGGATTCTTTTATTGGTGGGAGAGATACTCTGACTCTGGAGGATGTTAGATCATCTTTACATACTAGAGATATGCGTCATAAGGCGACCGTCACTAGTTCAGACAGTCAGGCTACAGGGTTGGTAGCCAGTGGAAGTTTGGGACAGAAAGGCTCGGGAAGAAGAAATTCAAGAATCCAGTTTCAAAGGGTTCCAAATCCAATGATGTCTGTAACTACTGTAAAGAGAAGGGACATTGGAAAAACGAATGTCCAAAGAAGAAGAAGCAGTCTGAGAAAGCATCAGGTACTGCTGTTGTAGCAGCAGAAAGTATGAATCAGACACTTTTGGAGAGAGCTAGGTGCATGCTCTCTAATGCTGGATTAGAAAGAAGGTTCTGGGCAGAAGCGGTGAATGTTGCTTGTTATCTGATAAACCGTGGACCACACACAGGTATACATCTCAAAACACCTTATGAGATGTGGTCTGGTAAGTCTGCTGATTACTCCAATCTGAGGGTTTTGGGTGTTCTGCTTACTATCATGTAAGTGAGGGTAAGTTAGAACCAAGAGCTAAAAAAGGAGTGTTTGTAGGCTATGGAGATGGGGTTAAAGGGTTTCAGAATCTGGTCTCCATCTGAAAGGAGGGTTATACTGAGTAGGAACGTAGTATTTGATGAAAATTCTATGTTTAACCCTACTGTGAAGTCTGTGGTTGTATCAGAAAATTGTAGTGTTGAGAAACAGGTGGAGCAACAAGTCACTGAAGATGTGAGTAAATCTCGACAAGAAGATCAACACCTACATTCAGAATCAGAACAATTGGCTGCAAATCAGCATAGTTTGGCTCTAGAGCGATCTAGGAGACCAAATTTTGGGAAACCACCTATAAGGTATGGTTTTGAGGACATGGTGGCTTATGCACTACAGGTTGCTGAGGAGGTGGATCCTCATGAGCCGTCCACCTACAAGGAAGCAGTTACAAGTACAGAGTCAGCTCAATGGCTTGCTGCAATGGGAGATGAAATGGAGTCACTTCAGAAAAATCAGACTTGGAAATTGACCAAACGACCTAGTCAGGGGAGAAAGGTTATTACTTGCAAATGGGTTTCAAGAAGAAAGAAGGGTTGTCACCTGCTGAGGGCATCAAGTATAAAGCTCGTGTAGTTGCAAGAGGGTTTCATCAGAAAGAGGGAGTTGACTACAATGAGATTTTCTCACCTGTGGTCAGACATACTTCTATTAGGGTGCTACTAGCCATAGTTGCGCACCAGGATCTGGAGCTTGAGCAACTAGATGTGAAGACAGCGTTCTTACATGGAGAATGGAAGAAGAGATCTACATGACTCAAACCAGATGGTTTTCAAGTCCCTGGAAAGGAAGACTATGTTTGCAAGTTGAAGAAGTCCTTGTATGACTAAAGCAGTCCCCTAGACAGTGGTACAAGAGGTTCGATAGCTATATGATAGAGATCGGCTACATCAGGAGTCCGTTATGATTCTTGTGTTTACTACAACAAGTTAACAAATGGTTCCCTCATTTATCTAGTCCTGTATGTAGATGATATGCTGATAGCTGCAAAAGACAAGTCTGATATTCAGAAGTTGAAGGGTCTCCTCAGTGCAGAGTTTGAGATGAAGGATTTGGGAGCAGCTCGGAAAATTTGGGAATGGAGATCTATAGGGATAGAAGTCAGAAGAAGCTTTTCTTATCACAGAAAAGTTACATCCAGAAAATTTTATCCAGGTTTGTATGTCTACATCCAGATCTTTAGATACTCCAAGTGCTGCAAATACTCATCTGTCTACTGCGTTTGCACCTAAATCTGCTGAGGAGAAGGAATACATGTCTCGAGTTCCTTATGCTAGTGCAGTTGGAAGCTTGATGTATGCTATGGTTTGCACTAGGCCTGATCTCGCACATGCTGTGAGTGTTGTCAGCAGATTTATGGGTGATCCTGGAAAGGAGCATTGGCAAGCTGTGAAGAGAATTTTCCGGTACCTCAAAGGTACGTCTGATGTCGGTCTCATTTATGGAAGTGATACAAGCTGTTTGGTAACAGGCTATTCAGATAGCGATTATGCTGGAGATGTTGACACTAGGAGGTCTATGACTGGTTATGTCTTTATGTTGACACTAGGAGGTCTATGACTGGTTATGTCTTTACTCTTGGTGGCTCTTTGTTAGCTGGAAAGCTACTTTGCAGCCGACAGTGACCTTGTCTACTACTGAAGCAGAGTACATGGCTCTGACAGCCGCTGCAAAGGAAGGCATTTGGTTAAGGGGTCTGGTCAGTAGTCTTGGTTTGCATCATGATCAGGCTATAGTGTACTGTGACAGTTTGAGTGCAATATGTTTAGCAAAGGATCAAGTTCATCATGAGAGGACCAAGCACATTGATGTCAGGTATCATTTTCTGAGAGATGAGAGCAGAATTAAGGTGAAGAAGGTGGGCACTGCTGACAATCCCGCTGATATGTTCACCAAGCCGGTTCCACACAGCAAGTTTCAACATTGTTGGACTTGCTAAATGTTACAAGCTGTTAGTTGCCCTTTGGGGGCGACATCTGAGGCAGAAGGAGTTATCTGTTCATCTGGCATCACTATGGTGATCTGATACATCTGTATCTGTGAGAGGATTCAAGTCAAGGTGGAGATTTGTTGATATATGCCTTGAACGTCAAATCTGTTCTGACGGCTTATCTGTATATCGGGTATACTAGGATTAGTATATCGAGTTATACTAGGTATGGTTCCTATTAGGACTAGTATATCAGGGTTTAGAGTTGTATATATATATAACAACCTATTGTTAAGCCGGCTTAGCACTCTTCTCAACATATAAAAGGGCTGTTCTCCTTCTGTCCGTGAACGTAGCTAAGATCGTTAGTGAACCACGTAAATCTGTGTTCTTTCTTTCACTCGTTACAACAGATACAAAACTTAGTAATTTTTACTTCATCACAAAAAACACAAACCAAATATAAACTAACATCAGTAACATGCAGTTCAATGAATAGCCACAAAAACAAAATACTCAGTTCAATGAAACCAACATAGACTAAGAGAACACTAACAAATTCCAGACTATATAATTGTACCATTAGGTTAACTGATGTACAAATAAATCTCAAAATTTAGACTGTCAAACAACCCTTAACACCTACCTGTTGTTACTTGTCATTGAGTTAAGATAAAACAAAGCCTTTTGTTGCTGGGAATCATTATCAATATGGTTGAAACAAGAAACAAAATATACCAAAATAAACTTGCAGGAGTATCTTGAAAATAGAGGTTTAGAAACTTACAGATGCATTCAAGCCGATTCCATGAATTGAGCAACCAAGCTATCTATCATTTTAGTTATAATTAATCATAGAAACCAGTCAAACATATCAGGGAGATCATAGAACAAACTTTATAAAAATAGCAGAGAGACTTACGCTAGATCATAGAACATTATCCTTCAATACATATATAGTGTACTCCATGAGGAAGTATATATATATACCTGGGTGGTAGGATCATCCATTAATAGTGCAGTAGCATTGTCATGTACATTTGTTCCTCTACTTCATGATAAGCTTTGCAAGATTTTCCTCGACCATTTACTCTAATGTTGTTGCAAGCCTTATTTAATAGAAATCTTTTTGTATTCATTCAGCAAACCGAAAGTTAGAAACTCAAATAGAAATAACAAAACTATCAGCTACCGGTTTGGGTTCTATTGCAAATATATAATTTGTAACTTACAGCGAACCCTCTTCTTTCTTAATTGTTATGATGCATGTAATATGAATCTGATGAATATATTATCGGATATGTAGTGTTTTAATTGCAAATGTAAACATAAAACGATAGATATGTATAATAAAATGATTTTAAATGTAAATATGTATATAGTGAGTTACCGTTGATGTTGAAGACTCCCTCAGCATAACTATATATAGCAAGGAGCGCTGCTATAGAAAAAACTTAACAGATGTTAGCATTAATGATTATTATTGTATAAAAGTTCACAACATAGCTAAATAACAATTCATGGGAATAGATTACAGAATAATAGGTACCGTTTGTGTGTCATAATACTTAATCTTACATATACTTAACTCCTCGGAGATTGTGTACTGAGTCGGTTGGTGTTGAACTAGTCTCTGCAAAAATCAATCAAACACTTACAATAGACTGGTAACTTACAATATGCATCCAAGCTAATTTCATTAAATTGATATACGAGGCAGCCAACAAATAAAATAGCAACAAAACCATCTATCATTACAGTTATTATTACACACATAACAAACATGAATTGCTATAATTGCCAACAAATAGGAACTGCTATAATTGCATATAACCAAAAGAGGAGGAAGCCAACAAAAAAATTTGACTCCAATTCTTGTTGTCATACTCTCCATCCTCCAATTATTGTATGACTCCACTTCATATGCTTCCCTCTCCCTCTGTAATAAACAATGAAAATGTCAAAATTATTACTATGGGGGTTGTAGATATGAACATCAAAGTAGTGATTAGTCACTAGTATATGAGTTCCTACCGGTTCAAGATATTTGATGCACTGGTGCTGTAGATCAGGCCTTGGACACTTCTTGATATTTGTGTCTTTGCCATCACCAACATCCAACCTTCAGTTTCAGGGTGAAGGAAATACAGGTTAACATCATGAGTGCTAAATTTGTAGAAAAATAAGAAAATCTTGTATGGCTGTATGTATGATGGAAGATGCTTTTATTACTATAGTATAAGTAAGGTTAAGAGCTCTTGCAACCTAGATATGAAAATGCAGAAGCATAATGGAAATAGAAGGTCAAACCAGAACGTGAAAACCACACAACTGCATGGCTTTGCCAACCTAGTGCTGCTTCATACCCTTCACGCGCCTAGGCGGTGGTCAACCAGAGAATGATCTATTCTGTAATGCTGCACAGGTGAGTGACTGAAGTGCTCTTCCTGATCACATTCAAATCCAAGAATGGAAATTTTCATATACGAAAACACTTAGTTTGTCTCTTTTGGTATATCCAGATTCCCAGGCTTTAAATCTATGAATTGGATTATAATTGATAATTACGTTTAGTACTTTTATTTTATAGGTGAAGCATGTGGAACCATTCTACCCTAGACCACCACCCCTTGGACTAATATAAATATGCAATCTCAGCTCCTCCCCCTTCAACACACACATGCACTAAGCTAGTTTCCTTCTGTTATAGTTCTCCACTAGCTCTAGCTAAGTTCCTCTATTACATATACTTCTACTTCAAGAGAGAAATTTAGGTTGTTCTTAGGGTGAAATGGGAGGAACTTCACCATGTGCTTTTATTCGATGAAAACGTACAAAAATCATAAACAACTAAGCTTTCTAAACAAATTCAAAAAGTAAAGAAGCAGAAAGAAGACAGTTATCTCTAAAGAACTGAGTTATAGAAATGCATAGCTATATATACTCACAGCTTCAAGCCAATGTTGCAGGGCTAGTTTCTAAGCCTTCTCATCCTTGCACAACCTCTTCCCTAACTACAAACACAAACATATTGCTTTGTTAACTTTGATCTTCTCCACTAACTTGCACATTTCAGCAAGTCCATTCACATAAACCAATGTAAATAAGTACCTTGGCTGCCCTTTTCCTAGCTCTTGTCTACTTTGACATAGCAAGTCCATTCACATAAACCACTGAAGAACCTTGGTGAAGAGAAGGCAAAATGACAAGTACCTGTGATTCAAAATCAGGTTCGACTAGCTGGGTAATTACTATTACCTGGGTAATCGATCATCAACTTCACATTTTCTGCATTTAAAACACAACCACAACTATCAATGCATGTTTCGAATTAGAGTAGAGAATGACCAAGAAAGACCATAACCATCACCACCGTAATGGCTCGACTTCTCCTGAGATGCTAACTTTAAAATTTCTGCAATTCATACACACCCAAATAAGTAACCCTACATACCCAATTGGATTAAAAATCATCCAACCCAAATTGAATTTCAAATGAAAATGACCAAATCACGAAATTGAAATCCAGAAAAAATGACCAAACCACAATAAACAGGAAACACTTTTCATGGACACGGATCAAAGAAAATAATATACAAGTTAAATTTTAGAATCAACCCAGCATATCCCTTGACCTAATCACCATTATGAAACCCCAAAACAACAAAAAATCGTTCGATTAGAGCAAATCAAAATTGAAGTTAGTAATAAGACTAAATTCGAACGAACCTATGTCTATTTCAGAATCCCCAATTTGAATGAGCCCCAGCATACCCTAATTTGAAATTCCAACCCCCAAATTGAATTTCAGATGAACCTCAAAACCCAAAAAGACTCCAGTAAGAACCCTAAATCGAATAATAGTGAATCCAAGGGCTTACCAACAGTAGTGAAACCATTAGGGTTGGCTGGTTTGGAAACACCGATGCCCACAAATGCATCAGAGGGAGAGATATATTGTGTCTGTCGAAGAGAGATGAGAGATGGAGATGGAAGATAGGGATGAAAAGGGACGGGATTTTACCAGTTTTGATTTGGGCAAGAATGAGGGTGTGACGATCGATGAGTGTGTGCGTGGGTGGAGAGAGTTGAGAGAATAAGCAAGAGAGTTCTGAGAGTGATAAATATCGGGCTCTAAGTGTCAAAAAATCATATCCTATTGTTAAGCCAAAAAAAAGGGATCAGACAAATGTTTATGTTTCGCAAAAGATATGACAATCTTCTGTCATCTTATTAGGTACATATTTCTTCTTAAATTTCTCTTGTTTTCTTGACGACAGTCATCTGACATCTCAAAAACATGCGAGTTTTAACCACCGTGTGTTGGTTACATTCAGACGACAGATTTGTAAATGTCTGTCGTTAAATTTATCAGACGATAGCAAAAACGACTTCTGTCGTCTTATTTTGTCGTTTGATTGCAAAATTGGCGTAGTGATGACAGAACAAAACATGTCGAAATTGATTGACATTTCATCAAGGAGAAGTTGGAGTCAGAAATCATTAACATGCCACATGTACCTACTGAAGATCAACTTGCTGATATTCTAACATGCCATAGTAGGCGAATCAGCTGGATTAAAGTAACCATTTCCCATCTCAAAAACATGACCAAAACACACACATTGACTTGGCTGGTCCCAAATCTGGCATCCTCCGTCAGTGTTATACCCATAACACTCATCTGCTTTTCCTATATCAAGTACTGATCCATCAACTGAATGAACTGATCCATCGAAGTCTCTTAGTCTCCCTGTTGTGGTAAGCATCCATTCTGATATAGGATTTTCATCAACAACATTGTAACTGAAATAGTCTTCAACAATGGTAAAATTATACCTCTTAAACTTGATATTTTTAAAACTCCCATCTCGAAACACTCCACTACTCCAATACATCACCCCACGCCGCTTAATTTTCAGTTCTTTACCAGCAGGGTCCCAATCAAGAGTGAAAGGTCCTGGCACTGCACTTTGCACACTTAACCAACACGAGAGTGACCAATTGTGACCAAGGTTAACCCCTAATTTCATACCTGGCAGAAGCACATCTCCTGGATAATCGAAGCTCTGCCATAACACCCTCTTCTCCGATCCATCAGAACTCAATTCTTGTAGTACAAAGTTTCTATCATCCTTCAGAGTAGCCACAACATCGCCACTGATATTATCCGAATGATCAGCTGAATAAAGCACTACATCATCCCCATTCCTTTGAGTAATCTTTAATGTGTTGTTCTTGTCCAATTGAAGAACTCCAAAAGGGTACAACATGGGGGTTGTCTACTATACTATGATATACAAACTCAAAAAGTGGTTCACTTGCTTCTATTCAAGGGCATACAAAAGAGGTTTTGAGGGGATAAAATTATCATTTTATTATATTTTCAAACAATGATAGCCACATACTTAGTTTGTATGGTATGCAAATTTGTATACTAGAATTTTCCACAACATGGGGTTTCTCTATTTCCAACCCAAGCAAAGTTAGGGCTAGCATTATACTTGATGACTAAGTAACTCAAGTTTGCCTCATGATCATAAACACGAAAAATTATAGTGAACTTCCCAGAAACTAATGAACTATGACTATCTAAACTTTCACCTAGTTTCAATGTGCTTGTTGCACTTGCACCATTGCAACCCACAAGGCGGTCCATATAATCATCAAGCATTTCATTTTGAGAGCACGAGCCATATATTCACCACAACCACAAAGAACAACTTCAAAATCCAAAGTTATATAAAACGACAAAGTACCTACTTTAGCTGGGTTAGCTGGTTCAATCACATTCTCTTAACTGGAATAGGAACTCTTGCACACAATCCCAATTAAGCTTAATTTTGTCCTGAAAAAGATTACGTCTTATGAAAGATTACTCTTAAATCTTTCAAAATGAGCAAAACACATATGATGCGTTACTAGCTACTTCATAGTCCATCTATCAATGACAAGAGAGACTTACAAAGTTTCCGACTAAACTAAACAAAAAAAAACATCATACAGCTATAACTAGCATAATCCGCAAATGTTTCTTATATCTAGATGAGTAGTGTTAGAGGGCCTTATTAAGACTTAAGATTTATGACCTTAATCCTAGATGACATGCCAAGTCACATATCCACATCATTAAATAAAAAAATCATGATATATCATTTTTGGGTAAATATATAATCTTATTATTTCATATCCAATGACTCTAGATTATTTTGTTTTTATTCTACAAAAAGATATTTTCAAGCCATTTTTTTCATTACTCGTGCTTAAATTTAAAATGTGAAATATATATATATATATATTATATATATAATATATTTATATTATATATATATATATTCAAATGACTTCATATTTTTGAACTGAGTATAATATATATATATACACATATATAATTCCAAGGATTCTCCATCAAACTTTAAAAAAAGAAAAATAAAAAAAATCTTTATCGAATTAATGAATGAACTATATATAAATAAATATATAGAGAGATACATATATATACATATACATGGCCTTCCACTAAGGGATCCATTTTTTGACATATATGAAGGATGAGAGATTACACCAACTTTTGATCACAAAATCACATCTTCACCGTCCAATATGTAGTCTATATGAGTAGATTATTTATGTAAATTTTAGAAATTTTGGTGATCGTTAAGGCAAGTTTTTAAAAAATACGATTTATAATTATTAAGCATGATATGACGATCAGTTGGCAGATTTGGTTCGTTATTTGATTTATTTTGTTCGATACCTTAACGATCACCAAATTGGCGAAAATTTGCAGAATTGATCTATATATAAGGATCAACAAACTGAATGGTGGAGATTCAAAAATATAATCGAAAAGTTGGTGTAATCCCCCATCCCTCATATATGTAAAAAAAAAGGGATCCCTTAGTGGAAGGGTCCTCTATACATATATACCTATATATATATACATATATACATATATACATATATCTCTCTATATATATATATATATACATATACAGTCCCTATCCAGAGCGAAGAATTAACGTGCGAAGTCCTTATTTGACTCACTTTTCGGTCATATTTTTTATCATACTCGATCAATGTCTAGATACATATCGTATGATCATCCTTACAAAGTTTCATCCAGTTTGGTGACCGTTTGCACACCGAATCAGATAAAATAAATCAATAGAACAAAATCTGTTCAAGTAGAACCGTTTGAGTAAATAATGATTATGGAGGCTTAAACGGTCACCAAATTGGATGAAACTTTGTAAGAATGATCATACATATGTATCTAGACACTGACCGTGTATGATCGAAAAATATGACCGAAAAGTGAGTCAAATAAGGACATTCACACGTTAATTCCAGAGCGAAGCTTCGCTCTGGATAGGGACTGTATACATATATACATATATATATCTCTCTCTATATATATACATATATACATATATGTATCTCTCTATATATTTGTTATATATAGTTCATTCAATATAAATTCGATAGAGATTTTTTCAAGGAGAAAATTATACGTGTATATATATGTATCTCTCTATATCTATTTATATATAGTTCATTCTATATAAATTCGATAGAGATTTTTTTTATAATTTTTTTAAAAGTTTGATAAAGATATATATATATATATATATATGTAAAGTAAAAAAAAAAATGGTGAATTAAGAAGTCTAAACTATTTGATTCATAAAGATATATTTTTTTATTAATATCGTAATTGTGACCCTAAATCTAATGAATTATTCTAATATTTGACTCCACAAATGAATACATTTAATTTAGTTTATGTAAGATAACTAAATCAACTCGATTAAAAAAGTTAACTAGATGATCTTGATGAAAACAAAAAACAATATTTGGTATAATTACGTTAGTTAGTTTGGTGTGATTATTAATTAGATCGTTAATAATAAACTATATTTGGTATATGCTATCTATATAGGCATGTCCATATTAAGAGGATATGCAAACATTCATATTAGTATACGTACTGTCATCTATAAATTAATCTTCCTTATAATAAGGCAATCAGAAAAATCAAAACTTAAATTAAATTCGCAAACTGGACAGAAAATTTAACATTCATATTCGGTAGCTCATAAAATATTGTGATTCAAAAGGTAAGAAGTTCCCCACTAATAAATTGACTTTTTATGAAGGCTTAAAATTTTCATTTATGATATTGATTTAAAAATGTTGATTTAGGTAACTTGATCACCATATTCTGAATTATTTCCTTTGTTCGTTCAAATTATAATAAGTTTACGTCAGACATGAGATTTTTTTGGTCAAGAGATGAACTTCATTAAATAGGTATGAGATATAGTGATTGAAATGTATGTTAAGTGTGAAGTGATACTTCATTTAAAGAATGTCTAAAATAGAAGTCATCATCCAATTAACATAAACTAACATACTATTCTACACGAATAAATACGTACTAGGTATCCAATGATGATTTCAATAACATTGAAAAAGAAGCTAGATTTGAAGTTAGGAACATATCTTATAGTAACAAACAAGTACTAAGTAGTCAATAATGAACTAATAATGTTCTCTTGGAACTTTTCCCTAATAGAATATTCACATTGAAATAAAAGTCATTGTTCACATTGAAATTCAAAGTCATAAACATGTCACATAGATAGTAACAAATAAGTTACAAGTACCAAAAATAACATGTTCACATTGAACTTCACATTGAAATAGAGACATTATCTATATTAAAATTTGAAGTCGACGTTCACATTAAAATTTAAAGTCTTAAATATGTCTTATAGTAACAAATATAGTTATAAGTAGCGGATAATAAGCTACTATTTTTCACTTGAACCTTTCCTAATGACATTTTATATTGAAATAGAAATCATTATACACATTGAAGTTCACATTCAAATAGAAGTCATTATTCACATTGAGATTTAAAGTGATAAACATAAGTTATATAAATAGCGAATGATGAGCTAGTACGTAAACAAATAAAATTCATAAAAACAAATAATACTAAGTAGCTGAATAAAAGAAAGTTCACTATAAAGTTCATTATAGTGAGCTAGTAAAGTTCACTATAAATCAAGGAAGAAAAAATTGATATTTTCGCCGAAATATCGTTTTTTCACACACCGAAATTTTTTCTCATCCTAGAAATTTTGGTTCGAAACTATCGATATTTCGCGATATATCGCGATATTTTCAATACTTTCGATATCTGGCCGAAACTGTTGAAATAAACACCAATAATAATGGCTACTGTTCTACACGTTCCAACTAAAACAATACCTTCCGAGTTCCGATCATCCAACTTCTCAAATTCTCGACACTGTAATCCAATATATCAAACAACCAAAAAACACCAAACACAGTGACCTGATATGAACGGCAAACCCAAAATCATCAACTCCTCCAATTCCCGAATTCAAGCATCTGCAATCACTCACACCAATTCAATATACTAACTTAGTGATAACAGATGAAGGGCATAAATATAGATAAAGAAAGAATGTCGACTTTGACATCAGCAATCATTTAATAATACACACTGAGGAGAAGTAATACCAACAAGGAGTACTTTTATCAATTCCAACTCGAATCAAAACTCAAACTCGACAAATCAAGATGAGCAGATGAAGTTCATAGAGGAACCAAACAATCACACCCAAACATAGATATTAGAATATAATCAAAGCTATAAAGAAAATTATGTCTTCCCTACCTTAACCTTTAAACATCAGTGGCCAAGCAAACCAAGAGAAATCAAGTGAAATCCCAAAAGCACAAGCACCCGCTCTATACCATAGCAATCCAGCCACCTGATAAAGAAATTTTTCAGAGTCGAATTCAAACTCCCATCTATGGGGTAGTAGCTGAAACAAAACAACTGTTTGCGAAAGAACTTGGAACTTACAGAAATCAAGGTATTATTAGATGGAGAAACCTGAGATTCTCAGGCGATGGAACTAGCAACACACTCCTGACAGATATTGTTTGGGTGCAGTTTTGGGTAAGCAAAAGAAGACCAATTTTCCAGGGAGAGAGAAGAAGAAAAGAAAGGAAAGAGGAAGGAAGTCTGACGAGGTTGTTCGAGAGGAATCGGCTAAGAACACGTGAAGGGTGAAGATTTGGCAACGTGTTTTCATCTAGAACGGTGGCTGGTTGCATAAGGGACAATGTCCACTAGCCTTAATTTAACAATTTTATTCTCACTAATAAAATAAGATTTTAAAATTCCCAAGAGCCAACTTAAACAGCAGTTGACAAATATACCCTTAATGAATTAAATAAATTACAATAGACCATTATAAGAGCAGAAAGACAATATTTACACCCTTAATGAATTAAATAAACTACAATAGACCATTATAAGAGTCTATTATATAATAAAATTTTTATAACCGGATTCTCATGACCAATGACGTTGACCGGACTCCGGCAACCTTTGACCGGGCTCTGGGGACAGTTGACCGGACTCCGAGGGCCGTTGACCAGACTCCGGGGACCGTTAATCGGGCTCCGGCGACCGTTGACCGAACTCTTGAGGCCGTTGTGTTTTCGTCACTTATAACAGGTCTCTATTGGGGGCAATATGCCCACCTACTAGGGGCAGTATAACCACCTACTGGGGGCAGTAGGACCACTTACTAGGGGGAGTAAGACCTCCTACTAGAGGCAGTAGAACCTCCTACTGGGGTCAGTAGGGGTAGTATGACCTCTTACTAGGACCAGTAAGGGCAGTAGAGTAGGACCTACTAGGGTCAGTAGGGGCAGTAGGACCTCTTGTTGGGGGCAGTAGGACCACCTAATAGGAGCAGTAGGACCTCCTACTAGGGGGCAGTAGAACCTCCTACTGGGGTCAGTAGGGGTAGTATGACCTCCTATTGGAACCAATAAGGGCAGTAAGACATCTTATTAGGGGCAGTAGACCACCTACTAGGGTCAGTAGGAGGGTCTACTGGGACAGTAGGAGGGTTACTGGGGACAGTAGGAGGGTCTACGGGTAGTGAGCCCGTAGAAGTATAAACATCATAAGCAGTAGATAATAGTGTAACATGTGACCGATGTGTTAACACTTCAACCAACATCATAAAGCATAAAAAGATGTCCGCAAGTTGGTTGTATCGATCTACATAATTTGATGTAAGAATGAAGTATTCTCTTTTGTGTCATTGCATAGCCCTAAGACGAAATAGAAAGATTGGTGTGCATCAATAATATTCGAGCGACAAGCTAAAGTTGTTTAGTCGTAGTCTCGGTGAGACTGTATTAAGTGTGAACATGGGGTACATGACACTTCAACTTATATCCTAATAACCTTCTTTAAAGAATGGGTAGTGAGCTCGCAGAAGTATAAGCATCCTAAGTAGATAATAGTGTAACATGTGACCGGTGTGTTAACACTTCAACCAACACCATAAAACATAAAAATGTGTCCGTAAGTTGGTTGTATCGATCTACATAATTTGATGTAAGAATGAAGTATTCTCTTTTGTGTCATTTAGTGTAGGAGAGTCTCGTTCCTAATTTAGCTAAAAATCGGGCTTTCAAAACGAGCAATAAGCATTGCAGGGGGCTAATAAGACATCGAGGAAAGGCTGGTACACCTCAATTGCTTGAGAAATTAACCGGATGGCCTCCGAGAAGTTGGAGCCGTGTTCGGGTGACGTCAATGTCCCAAGGGTGTCACCATTTACAACCATGGCGTCACCATCATAGTTCATGGAGAAGCTAGATCCCGAATGTCTTCATTTTGAGCGGAAGAATGAATGTCCATGAGAATTTCTCAAAATTTGGACCATTATGTCTCTTCCAGGATGATCGATTTGGTCAAAAACTAAGTCTATATGAGTCCGTGTCCCAAATATCATGTTTGACGACAACATGTGATTCGATATTCTAATCATAGTGACATACAGTCTACTAGATTGACTCATAAACTTCTCTAAGATGCATTTCAGTTCGCATTCATGAGAAGGTATACACAAAGAACTCTTGTTCATTCTCACAATGTGTTTTCAAATGAAAACCATTAGCAGGAATGTCTTTAAAGTTCAACATAATTCGGTTGCCTCTCAATGCATAGAGGGCATCTGTGACGTTGATTATAGTGCCATGAGGCATCAAGATTTAAGCTAAATCGCGTCCCTGAATGATCGGTATGATTCAATCATTGTAGTCACAGAAGATTTACAAGGCACAAAATCCGAGATAATTACCGATTCCTTAAAATGTTGTGGGAAGTTCTACTATCTGTGAGGCACTCATTGTCTCTATGAGACATATCTACAATAAGGGTAGATATGCGAGTAAATAGTTCCACTTGAACCATTTAGAAGGATTGAAAGAAGCTACAAAAAGCTGCAATCCCGAGAGTGCACGCAAACAACCATAACTTCTTCGTTAAAATAGATATGGACAAACCGTAAAAAGTTCTAAAAACTAGACTCGTAGAGCTTCTAGTGATATAAAGCTCAGTGTCTGTTTCATTCGGAGCTGTTCATAAAGCTCAAATGAAGTTGACTGTCTAGAAGGGACATATTGTTGTTTTTCGCAGAATTGGCATGTGCAAAGTTGTGAAGCTTGCAGATGGCGTGTAGGCTTTTGCCTTAGCCAAAAGTGACGTATGTATGATCAAAATCAAGTCATTTCGGTCGTTCTAAGGTCATAAACTCCATGACTAGTTAGCAAAAGCTCCCTGACATGAACATAAACTAACTCAGAAGACCTAGAGGATTCGATCATGATGATGATTGTCCGGTTTTGATAAGTCTTCAACGTCTTTTGCAAAATGAAAATTGGTTTAATAGCGTAGGGGGATCCAAAATCAAAAGCTTTCGGTAACTCTAAGTCAGTATGACCAGACATGTCCGTGGATGGTCGGTAGTGCGAGACACACTTGAAACCACTATCTCCTTAATTTCAGACAATTTAAAGCATCACACTGAGTTTGGATGAGCCTAGTTGAACAGTTGATGATGGAAAATCCGCTATAGGGTAGAAGACTTAACTTAACTGGCAAACATGCGGGCGATTCTCCTTGAAGATGTGGTGTCGTGAGTCACCTTCAAAGGAAGGGACCAAAATCGACACAATATGTCATGTTTCTAAGGACGATGTAAGAATGTACATCTTTTTTGTATATCAATATGAACCATAAGAGGAGAATAGTTTCATAACTTCGAAAAAATTCTCAAGGCATTCATTATTGCTAATGTGAGTATATATCGAGGTCTCGAATAAACAAAGGACATCGATACGACATCTTATTACATATAGCTTGGAAAGAAAATCAATGTCTAGCCAATGACGTCAAAGTCATGGGTAGCTAGAGCAGGATCCGAATCTTTGAAATCCGCGATCATGAGGATGACGTTCTTGTCCTCATATTGATTTTCCATACCTTTTTGTATGCATTCACAATTTCAGCGAGAGCTTGACAATCTTGAACCAGTGATCTGGAGATCCACAACGATTGCGTTGTCATGAGCTGACATGAGTAGTTTTGACAAATTGGTGTCTAAACCGGGAGTGTCGCCATTAGGGATGGCGACACCTCCCCCTCTTTTCTAGACATCAACGTGGCTTTTTCTGCCGTTGCCATGACCCATATTGTTGTCCCCACATTAGGGGACAATCCCAAATATGTTTATCGCATTAGCGTATATACAATTCTCATTGTAATTGTATGATCAAAATCAAGTCTCGTTGGTAACTCCAAACCAACTTGGAGGGCCTAGAGAACTTGATGATGATCGAATCCGCTAAAGATTATGGATCAGGATGCCACAGAATATCATTGACAATATGTAGTCAAATAAGTGGTAAGCAATTCACTTGACTTAATAACTCAACAAGTTGAGTTAGATGGACGTTTTAAGAAATGCTCCATAAGTGCATTCCACAGTATTTTGTGGTAATTACTTTTTGCACATTGTCATTGAAGGCTTTTGTCGATGTGGAGCTTCAAAACTTTGAGCGCGTGAGATGTGAAATCTCGGCATCTAGGCTTGTTAGCCTGTGGGTCAAAACATGTGGTTTAATCTTTTTCAATAAAAAAGATTCCACATATACCAAGTGATGATTCGCCTTGGGCATTGACTACGTCAAAACTCAGATGAGCAGAATGTTACGTTGCTCTTGCATACAAAATCAAGTTGTTATGAGACTTGATAGAGGTCACAAATGATATATTTTAATGGTTTGTCTTACGGATTGATCACATACAATCTGGAAAAGCCGCGAATTGATCAAACACAATCCAGAAAAAGGTCTCGGATTGATCAAACACAATACGAAGAAAGGTCGGGGTTGATCACACACAACCCAGATAAGAAAACAAGAGTGATCAAACACACTCTTGACCCGCAAATAAAATTCGGGATTTTGGTACCTTTCGAAACTTCAAACACTTGAAGAAGTCGAAAATTGTAGTCGGAGGAAACTAAAAATCATCTGTGGGCGGCCAAGGGATTGGCGGTGATGTCGGACGGCGGCCGGGAAAATGGGCGGCGGCGGTAGGTGGATAAAGGAGTCGAAAAACACTTTTAGGGTTTCGAAAAACAAATTGTGGGCTATTAGTTCTACGGTTAGAACAAAGTGCATGATAACGTGATGAAGTATAAATTGTAAAGAATGAGATAGCAAGAGAATTATCATCTTATTCATTGATAAGAGCCATTTATATAGGGAATTAAAAAAATACCAATATGATAATGATAAAGAATACATAATCTTAATCTAATTACATATCATGTTGGCATAAGGCAAAGACACACTTATGAAATATCATAGAAAGGATGCAAAATATTCTAGAACATGTGTGTGTGTGTATTCAAATCAGTTCATATTTTTTAACTGAGTATAAATTATATATATATATATCACATTTTAAATTTAAGCACGAGTAATGAAAAAATGGCTTCAAAAACATCTTTTTATAGAATAAAAACAAAATAATTTAGAGCCATTAGATATAAAAGGATAAGATTGTATTTTTACCCAAAAAATGACACAACATGATTTTTTTTATTTGATGATGTGGATAAGTGACTTGACATCCCACTTAGAATTAAAGACATAAATCATAGACCTTAATAAGGCCTAGAAACATTTTCCTATCTAGATATCCAGATTTCCTTATCTTTTTTTCTTTCTCTTTTATGTGTATAGCGATATGTAGTACCTACATGCACACAAAATGGACGAGTACTTAAACCTATGGAAAAAAAGAAGAGGGGCTGGAATATTTCTCTCTAGTCTTAATTGTTTCATCTATACCAAGGGCTTTCCTCTTCTTTTTGTCTTTCTTTTAATGTGCATAGTGGTATATTAATACTATATATGTTAGCTCAATCTGCCGCGCATATATACTACTTACCTGGCTACCTGCATACAATTACAAGAACTCAAACCTAGCTGTGAAAAAAATAAGAGGACATGCCGATTTCTCCAGAATAATAACGAACTGACTCATCATCAACATTTATCTCTTAGCCATTTGAA